>JAJIBD010004307.1:0-83198 GCA_021461705.1 Cryptotis parvus | reverse complement strand
GTTTCTCTTACCCACATTCCCTAGTGACTCCTAAGCTTCCTCTATGCCTTAAGGTTGTGGTAAGGACATTGACCTATGTGCCTGCTTTGTTTTGCTGTATCATGTTATTATTTGTTGATTTTATCAATATTGAAAATTAAAAAGGTGAAGCTATAGTTTATTTATTTTGGTTTGGGGCCACACTCAGCTGTGTAAGAATCACTGTTGTTGGTGTTCAAGGACTTCTGGGTGGTGCCATATCAAACCAGGGTGGGCTGGCCATGTTCAAGGCAAGCATCTTGCTCCTTATTCTATCTCTCTAGTTCAAATGCTCAATTTCTAACAACAACAAAGATTTTGTTTCCTTTCTTTCTCTCTTCCTCTTCCATTGTTATTGTTGTAGTTGTTGCTGTCCTGGTTGTGATGATCGGTTGTTGCACATATGCTTGGCTATGGTTCTTATACATTTCCAGCTGTGGTGCTCTGTGGATGCCACCCATTACGTTATGGTGCTTGCATGCTAGGCTATGTTTCTCACGGAGGTTTACACTGCTTTAGGTGTAGTGCTGGAATACTTGCCCTTTGGGGTGCGTTGAGGCATGTAGGTTCTGGTTATGGTACTTGCAAGGGATTACTGTGGTGTTCATGCACATGCTTGCCAGGCATCAAACTACCTGGCTGTGGGGCTGACATTATTTTTAGTTGTGGTATTTTCCTAAGGTTGTTCTCCCTTTTGTAAAAAAATAAATAAAATAAAATAAAATAAAACCATTTTTTATTTTAGTGTTTGCCTACGTGTCACTTTTTTTTTTTTTTGCTCATACATTCATGCTGTGGTATGGCCAGAAATTGCATGTCAGGGATTACAGGAAGCAGAGCTGCATGATGCAAACAGCAGAGCTGCTAGGATCACATCTGGTACATAGAGGGCAAAGGGGATTTGAACCCATGACCATATGCTTATTAGACAGGGACTCGAAGGCACTGTTATTTCTCTAGGCTCCTTGCATTAAGTTTTGATGCACAATTTTGTAAGCTGAATTAATAATGGCTTTTTCCCCCATCAATGTGTTTAAAAAAGGAAGTTTTAAATTTATACTCAAACATTCAGATCGTGTCTGGAGCTCATTAAAATGTTACATGTGCCTGAGCCAGGACATAAGATTCACTCAGTGTCCTCTGCCCCATCAATTTAGGGGAAGATCTGAGAGACCAAAAGCTATCATAGAAATCAGTGATCAAAAGAGAATCTGACCTGGTTGGTACAGCTTTCCTTTGTTCCTTCTTTATGACATGTCCCTTTTGATCTTTTACCTTAAGTTTGGATTTGTTAACTCAGTACATTCTTGTCATGACTAAAGAATCACATTCTTTCCCTGAGCAATAATGCTCCATTTTTTCCCCTGTTTTCTGTGGTTCTTAGGGGAATAATGTATTATTGTGGTACCAGGGATTAAACCCAGCTTTCATGCATGCAACGCACGTGCTTTTCCACCAAGCCACACACCACCCCAATTTCTAGAGTGATACTGAGGTGGTAAGGAGGAAGGACATAGAAATATGGCCATGAGTCTTTGTGTTGTGTTTTCAAATTTCAGCTCTTTTGTTTGTACCCCATCTCAAGGTGAACCTCTCTGAAAGTGTGACCCTGTTTACCTAATATACAAATCGATGCCTTTTCTTCAGATCTTGGCATTCAAATGGGAAATTTCACATGTTGAGTTTATCTTATTGACTTCATGTGACCATGTAAATGGGAACCTTCATGAATATGTTATTAGGAACATGATGTCTTTGTCATTCATCCTTTCTGTGTCCTTGCTTGTTGGCAGATGAGAATTTAGTGATTGGTTCAAGCCATTGGAAATGTCAACGAGCTGAATTACATATGCACAGGATATTGAAAGGACAGAAACTTGGGCTTTAAGGTATAACCATATTAGAGTCATAATTTAAATTTGCACTAGTCTTAGTTGAAATGCTGTCATGAGACTAGAAAGCAAGTGGTTGTGTGTATGTGTGATTGTGTATAAATAGAAGTGTGTATATACATACACACACAAATACAAGACACCAAAGAATTAGAGGTAAATCTATTAGCAAATAGGAAGAGGGCATTACTGTGAGCAAAAACTAGCAAACAGGAAAATTGAAGAATAGAAATATTAGTCAAATAATCCATCATAATGTGAGAAATATATTTTAAAGAATATATTGGCATATCTTCTGTTCTAGTGGAATCAACAGAAATAGAAAGTCTTAAGTGATAGTACAACGGGTAGGACGTTTGCCTTGCACATGGCCTATCTGGATTCAATTCCCAGCATCCCATATAGTCCCCTAAGCACTGCTGGGAGTAAATCCTGAGTGCAGAGCCAGGAGTAACCACTGAACATTGCCGTGTGTGACCCCCCCAAGAAAAGCAAAAAACCAAAAAAATAGAAAGTATTATTTTAAAAAGTAGAAATTTGTTGTTTTAAAAACTTTCACAAGTAAAAATAGGACATTTTTAAAAATGTGTCCAATTAGTAGCATTAAGATAAATTTGCTTCCTGGGATTTTTGCCTTCAATTTATAAGCTTTGCTAATAAAGAAGAAAATCAATTTCATTTTATTCTATTTCCCAAGGAGATAGCAGAAAGCTTAAAGATAGTGGGAGCTCTTTCTAATTAGGACTATTATAGAAACAAGCTAAAGAACCAAATTGCCAACCGGAAAACAATCTCTTAGGGATAAAGGGTGGATGATGGTTTGGTGGGGCGTCAGTTGTTCCTAACCAATTCCAAGAGTGTCCTACTAGTCCACTGAACAGGCAATCAAGCGTTATTATCTATAAAATGCTCAGGCATATTATTCTGAGAGAGAGGATTGGAGGTGTGGTGGTGATATATAGTGGGGTGCCAGTGCATGTTTGTGATCAGAAGGTGGATGTTCACACCTCCTGCTGCAGGCACCCAGCCAGCTCTCCCAGTTAGATAGAAATCTCCCAATGCTGCCCCTCCTCCCCCTGTCCCCTGAGATCTGCTTTCTAAGGCAGTTATTTGTTGGACTAGACACGGGAGTGGAAACTCCATACTCCTAGCTGAGAACTAAAGATGGTGGAGAGAACAAAACCAGAAACTCTTACAACCAGTAAAAGGACAAGTGCTGTCATCCTTACCTGTGATAGAACAAAATAATGTAACACTGCCGCACCTAAGCATTTTTAGACTGGATTGAAGGCCATTCCCCTGGCTATATAAAGAGGCAGGTGTTGGGGGAGGCAGAGAAAAAAGCTTGCTTGGGTATTTGTCTGGTTATCTGTCTGCCTGTCTTTCTATGTGGGAGGGACACACTTTTAGGCACAATGCCTCAGGTCTATTAGAATTTAAGAATTCTGCACAAATGTTTTCACTTGAAATTTTTAAGATTGGGGTGAAAACTGAATGTAATAGATCACTTGTATCACTTGTCTTCCCGTTGATCATAGATTTGCTCGAGCGGGCTCCAGTAACATCTCCATATGTCCTGTCACATGCTAGTGTAGCCCAGGCATCTGCTTGCTCCAGGAACATAAAGAGATTCAATCCATTCCATCAAGTCATGGGAATGAGATCTATATTTGTTACTGGTATTTGGCATATCAAATACAACACGAGTAGCTTGCCAATCTGCCCTGGACTATATTTAACTCCATGCCAATTCTGTAATAAGGCATTTTATTATTATTATATAGCATAGTGCATTTTTAATGGAGGAAAGAGTTCATAAAGGCAAATGTTTATTATCCCTGAAATCATTTAGCCCTGATATACTTAATGACTGTGAGGAAGAAGTGACAGAAAACTAGAGAGAGAGAGAGAGAGAGAGAGAGAGAGAGACAGAGACAGAGACAGAGACAGAGACAGAGAGAGAGTGCAAGGATTCCATGAGAAACAGTGTAACCTCAGGAGAAACTGCTTGAATGTCCTTGGCATGGAAAGTGTTATAGGTGAAGTTGTTTCTTATTTTATACAATCACAGCATGTGTCTGTTTGTAAATATAGCAATAGCCCTGTCCAAATTCAGTTATAGCTTCTACTCAACATCATTATGGAGATAATTTGCTCCCTTAAGAGAATGAGGGCAATATAAGTTATTTATAAGTTTGCTTTTTGTCAGTTATAGGTTATTTTTCTGCCATTTGTTGATACCATTGGAGTGTGGGATGGGACATAAATCTCATCAAAAGTGGAGTTATATGAGCACATTAAACAGAAACCTACCCCATCCCCCCAAACTAACAGCAATTACTTTGGATTAATTTCAGTGGGTATGAAAAACTCTGTTTTAGAAGATGAATAGTTTGTTTAGGATCATCTGATAGCATCAGGTTAATTAAAGAGAGACTCCGTCATCTTAACCATGATTTCGCAGGCATTAAAAGAGCGTGCCTGCTTTATGATATGTAAGAGATGTAGGCATTGGTGCCTGAAGCATGCAAGCATTGTTAAGTTAATGCTTGGGGATGTTGCTGGGGATATTGCTCTGTAGTAGAGCATGTGCTGCACATGAGTAAGGACCTGGATTTGATTCTTAGCACTGCCAAAATAAAAGATCTATTGGATGAGTTACTTTTTTTTTTGTAATATTTTATTATACCACCATGAGTTATACAATTACAAAGACGTTCATGTTTGGGTTTCAGTCATATAGTATTCCACCACCCCCTCCCTCTGCCAGTGCCCATTTCCGACCACCAATGTTACCACTCCTCCCCGCCTCCTAGCCTGTCCCTATGCCAGGTTCTTTATTTCTTTTCTTTCTCTTTCTGGATGAGTTATTTCTTTCCCATTATACAGATTTGTTAAAAATAATAACAAGCTTCATAGAAGGGGCAGAGTTGCTACCGGCTCTCCTGTGCTCAGCTGATCATGAGGCTCCCAGGAGGGAAGGTAGGTTCTAGCCCTGGCCCGCCATCCCAGCAGAGCCTTGCAGTAAGCCAGAGGAACCCCCATACCATGAGGGCCACCATTTTCCACATCCGACTCCCCTTTGTCAGAGCTCTACCCAGCAGAAGAGCTGATCAGAAGCCCTCAACAAATCTCGCCTATCAATAAATGCACAAGATGAGAGGCAACTACAAGAGTATTCCATCTGCATGGCATAGCCTGGCAAGCTACCTGTGGTCATATTTTATAAGCCAAATACCAGTAACAATTATAGAACCCCATTCCCATAACCTGATGGAATGGTTTGGGCTCTTTATGTTCCTGGAGCAAGCAGATGCCCTTGGGCTACACTAGCATGTGACAGGACGTATGGAGATGTTACTGGTGCCCAGTCGAGCAAATTCGATGAACAACCGAAGACAAGTGATACAAGTGGATTACTAGCTTCAGATTATTTGCACTTTTGTCAGGAACAGTATATAGCATTCTAAGTATGCAGCATTTAATTATTACTACATTTGAGGTGGAACAACAATCAACTGTTACTACAACATTTGAGGTGGAAATATGATAACTGACTCCATAATTTTACAGATGAAGAAACCAAGGCACAGAATGGTTAAACTGATTGTCCATGATCATACTGCTTGTGAGCATCAGAGCAAGGACTAGCATAGCCTGGCTTGGGAAAACAGACTCTCACCGCCAATATTCCACTACCCTCCTCAGAGGTTGTATGGAACTTAAATCTCCAGCTTTATGTTGAGATGCTACTAATTCATTTTTTGACTGATGAGGCAGGCACCTCTGTTTACCAGTATTTTTTTTCTCTGAAAACTAGAAATGTATGAACCAAAGCTATCACTGTTCTCCTGAAGATGTGGGGAAAAAACATAGTGTAAATTTGCTATCTAATCTTGGGGTTAAAAAGCTGATAATTTAATTTTCTCCTATTTTATATCTAATAACTACAAAATAATCTTGTGGCCCAGATTTATTTTGATGGTGACCAGACCAATATCCATCTTCACCTTTGTATGATGCTTTAATATGTATATATAAACACCAGCCTCATAAAATGCATCACCCTCTCTATCCTCAGGTGAACCCATTACATCCATTTACTTCTCCTGAGCACCCAGAAATGTCAATCCTTGACAGTCTTTCTATCTAGAGGATAGAGGTCTAAGAGAAGGACTGCTGCACATAGTTTTCAACTCAATCCTTATCACTAAAGAGCTTCAGATAAATAGTTCATATCAGAAATGGTAGGAGAGCTTAGATGAGGGAAAGACCAAATCTGGGTACATAGCTGGGAAGGTTCCAAGGAGAGACTAGGGTGTGAGTTTGTTTCCAGTTGAGAAAAATGGAGGTAGACATTGGATGGTAGGTTGACCTTGAGGCAGAGAGAAGGCCATGCCTTCACTCTAAATAGTCAAAGAAGATGAGAGAATTACCTTCTGGGAAGATAGATAATAGACGATGGCCAGTGCTGGGGACTACAGGATTGTTAAGAGAATACCAAGTGATAAGATTGGAAAGGAACTACATAACCCGAGATTTCTAGCGGGGGCAGAAAGATGAACATGGACTTGATTCACTTGTTGTGTATGTGGGATTCAAAACTCTAATTTATGTCAGTATTCCCCCCAAGGTTCTATCTCCTGCTATTGTGTGTCCTCACTTTGTCCAAGAAGATATGTAATTTTTACATGCCATGATATCCAATCAAAGCAGGTGTGTTTTTCTTCCCACTTGTGTTCTTGAAATCTATGTTTTCAAGACGTTGTGTTACTTACACTCTTGTGCATTATCTTTAACCTCAACCTCAATTTGTTTGTAGATGCAATGGAAAGATGACAGGTTCATTCAAGATAAACTCCATTATTTCTCTGTGTGACAAAATGCTTTTTTTCCCCCAACATTTTGGGGGCATTTTATCCCTGAAGTGGTATGAAGACTTATGGAAATCAGGCTGTTTGTGTCTGAGTCTCAACTTTTATACTGATTACTGTGAAATCTCTGTTCACTTCATAGGGTTTTACTTACATTTTTTTTTCAACAATTCAGTATTGAATTGTTGAAAAAGAATTAGTATATCATAGTTAGATTAAATAATGAATTGTTAATAGAGTCAAAAGTACCCCATCTGCCTTCCCAAGAGGGCAAAATTTTATGAATAAGTATGATTAGGAAAAAGCTGCCCTTTGTATAGGCTGAAAGATTGTTAAAACACTGAATTAATCAACATTAGATTAGCTTCAGTGAAGCATTGGTCAATTACAAAAGAAGTTTGAATGCACATTGAGGTCTACTAATCAACAGAGCATTCAATCAACAGCATTTAGTGGGGACTTCTTATAAGCCCAGTCTCGACTCTATTCTCTTTATTATAAGCAAGACAATAGACCCAAAAATGGAGTCACTTATACTAAGCACCACATTGCCAAGCAGACTTAATTACAGTTTTGGTTCTCTCAGAATGGTAGTCTTAAACTCATCAGTAATTGCCTCATAAGCACTAGTAGATAGTCTGACAGAATGACCTTATCATAACAAACCTGCTTTTTTAAAAGATACATCCCTTCCCTTGTTGTTGATAATATTATAATTTGGGGAGGGGGACTCAGCAGTTCTCGGGGGACCAGGATCAAACCCAGTGCTTCCACATAGGGTGCACGCCTGCAGTACCCGAGCCATCCCTAAACTTCAGTATTACTGTTTGATGACTGGAGGTCACACGCATACCTGCAATGGTGCTTCCACTTCTTTTTGTAATTGTGGAACTTAGGGGCTTGTACTGCAGGTTGTGCTCACAAGAACTGCACTCCTCCAGTTTGAGTCTTCTGTGCATATATGCTCAGGAGGGGCCAAACTCTTTAGTTCTGAAGCTCAGACACATTCTGGCTGTAGTACTGCTACAGGGGTCACGTATGCTCTATAGGGCCCCTGACCCTGAGAGTTGCATGTATTTTTTTTGTGTTGTGGTGCTCAATGAGGCCCAACCATTTTCTTTGGTGTTTGCACATACCCAACTGGGGGATCAGCAGACAGCAGAGCTGCCATAATATAGAAGTAGAGCTGTCAGCATCCATACCTGGCACTTGCCAAGATGCTGGAGACTAGAGTTGTGATGATACTCTTCCAAGGCAGGATTTAAGGTTGCTGAACATCTCCAAGCCCCCTCCCTGTCCTCTTTTAGGCCTTGTATAATGGATTTGTTCCTATTCCTTCGCCTGTAAGGGTCTTTCATTTTTAGAACTCCTTTCTTTCTTCTAGATTGGCTGCTCACAACCGCGTGAACTGTTGAATAAAGTCAATGATATATTCAATTGAATGTTGTTTCTAAAGCCAGTTTTTGTTATTTGCCTAGTGAGGTAGCCAATGGAAGAAAGCTTTTTCAAACCAGATTCTTTACTGTGAGAAATTATATGTATTGATTAATAGGTTTACTTTAAATTAAGGTTACATTGGTTTATAACAGTATATTTTAAGGAGTATGGGTTCACCCTTTTTTTCATGTGTGTTACCATATTTACCACTGGAGAACTAATTACCCCACCACCAAGAAGTGAATAAGCCTCTTTTTAGTCCATTGGATTCCTTCTAACATTTTATTTTTGGGTTTGTGGGCCACACCAGCTGTGGTATCACCTGCAGTGCTGGGGGGCTACATTGGATGCTGGAGAATGGAATCTAGATCGGTTGCTTGCAAGGCAAATGCTCTCTCTGCTGTACTGATTATCCCTTATCCCACCCCCCACCCTCTGCCACCATTCCTGACCTTCTCATTCTGATAACCTCCATTCTGTTGTGAGAATCCAAAGATTTGTTTCAGTTTTATTTTTATTTGCTTACTTTATTTTAATATTCCACATGACTAAAATGATCACACTTTTGTTTTTCTGACTTGTTTCATTTAGTATAATCCCCTTAAGTTTCATACATTTTATCACAAATTTCAAGATTCATTTTTAATAACTGACTAGTATTTCATTGTATATAAATATCACACCTTATTTATCCAGTCATTCCTTGATGGGCACTTAAGTCATTTCCATATATTAGTTATGGTAAGTGGTACTGTGATGTTTATATAGCTATATAGAGCTGAGTACTTTCTTAAAGATAATGGTGATGCAAGAACATCTGAGAAGTTTATGAATTCCTTTTTTCTAAAAGGATATTTGTTTGACCAGAACAGAATTAATAGTTCAAAGCTCATTTTACACACACACACACACACACAAACCACATATTTTAACCATATCCAGAAATAAGAGAGACCTCTGGTCACTCACAGCAATGCTCAGCCATGCAATGTGATATGATGATTTTGTGGTCAGATCTGGCAGTGCCCAGGGGCTAACAGGGGTACCACACTACTAATGTTTAGAGGTAAACAGAGCTATACTTAGCATGTGATGCTTGCGATTGATCATGGGAATTGCATGTGCCAGGGATGTATTATTTTCTATACCTGGTGTACTCAAGGGGTGTTCCTGACTCTGTACCCAGTTGTGATCCCTGGTCCTTCAAGGGACCATATATTGTGCTGAGGATTTGAAACAGGGCTAGTACCAGCACAGCTTCATGTAAGACAAGTTTCTTACCTTTGGTATTATCTCTTTGTTCTTTGCTTTGCATTGCATGCCAAAAGATAAATGTTACACTATTTTTTTAATCCTTTATTCTCTGCTAAGTATTTGTTTTGGTGTCCTTTCTCCCTGTCCCCCTCCTCCTCCCCTCGACTGCTAAGAATGATGGCATATCTGTATTGCTGTTCTCAAACCATGTCTGATCTCACAGCTAGCATCTCAGGAGCCAGAGAGGTGACAGGGAGCAACAGGTCCAGAACAGTTCTTATACCAAATACTTTTTGATGGATTTTTCTCCTGTTCTGGCTATCACATTCACTGTAATATTTACAACTGTTGACCTAGTTCCTAAGGCTGTCCCCAACTTTGCTGTGGCTTTTCTCATTTTTGATGATAGATCAGCTACTGTGTGTTCCTTGAAGACAGTTTGGGAGTGGGGTAGGTAAAGAGCTGTGTGATGGAGAACAAAATTGGGGTGGTAGACTGTACAGAATGTCTGGTCTGGCCTATTTACCAAACCTGTGTACCAAAGCAGACACAGTTCTAGCCATCACGGAAATCTGAAATCCCCAACTGTGAAATGTCAGGATAAAAATAAGCTTAGGGGCTGGAGCGATAGCCCAGCAGGTAGGGTGTTTGTCTTGCATGCGGCCGGCCCATGCCGGCCTGGGTTCGACCCCACGGCATCTCATATGGTCCCCCGAGCTCCACCAGTAGTGATTCCTGAGTGCAGAGCCAGGAGAAACCCCTGAGCATTGCCGGTGTGACCCAAAAAAAGAAAAAAACATAAGCTTAAAGTATTAAGGAAGAGGGCATTAAATGAGTGGAGAATATAACCTACACTGACTGGCTTATTTTGCAGGAAAGGAAGAGATATTCTAAGTGACTTTAATACTTGAGCATAGAAAGGGTTCCAGGGGGCTCCTAGAAGCTCCCATTTCAGAGAACCCCAAACTTCTTTTGATAAGCCTTCTTCAATATTTTTAAAATATATTGAAAAAATTCTCACTCAAATGATTCTCACCCCAGTACATCTAGCAGGGTTATGGATCAGGAGGGTTGGCCAAGCTTTTTCCCCTACTGGGTTTATGGAGGCTGCAGTATTCAAGGGGCTGAGTCAACTTTGTCATCAGCTGCCCCTGATAGGGGATATCCCTGCTGGCACGTCAAGGAGAATTCTAGCCAGAGCAGATCTTGGCAGAGTGGAGCCTGGCACATCACCATGCCCCCTGGCCCCATCCAGACACTCCGTTGGACCCAATTAGTAGATTGGAAATAGCACCAAGCGTGTGCCCACCATTCAGTTAAATAGTCAAGAGGGAACCAAGTGGGAAAAGAACACTTTTTGGATCCTGAAGGGAGCAAGTTGCTTGTCAGAGATGTAACGAACCAAAACAAAATAAGTTGCTGCTCCTTAAACCGTTTAAGCCGTTTTTCAGTAACACTGCTTGGAATTCATTAGCTTAGGAAAGTACTGAAATTGCAGAAGGGGAAAACAGAAGCAAAGAAATACTTATTTTTCCCACGTGCAATTTATTTAACATATCTTAAAAAAGATTTAATAGAAAAGGGAAGACATCATTAGTTTTAGAGTCTGCAAAAAAATGAAAATGAAAAATGTTCTGCTGATTAGTGATATGCAGTTTGTTCCTGAATGTCTTCAATAATGTGTGAATGTCACATTACATAACACTTATAATGATTAAGCCAGAAGATGAAATAAGATAGGATAGATCTTGTGTTCCTCCCTTGACTAGTGGACAACTCATCTCATTAATCTCTCTGGGTTTACAGACTTAAATTGAATAAGCAGCGTTATTGGGGGAGATTTATAGCTAAGAGACTGGCAGCCTCACTGAGGAAATCTTACAGAACCATTTTGAAAGGCTTGCATGATAATTTTTGAGATTTGTATTAATTGTAGTCACTTATAAAACATTCCCCAAACCAGTAATGAGTAGTGAACATTCTCAAAAACTTAATGTCTGACAGCGACATTAAAAATGGGAAGTTTTGGGTCTCCATATCATGGGAAAGATTCTCAATTCTTGTTCAGTTATTTTTATTAGAAATGGTGCATTTAGTACAGTATGCAGATATAACAGTATATGCACTTATTCCTGCATACTTAGGAACACTTATAAAATGTCTATGAGCATCCAATGTCTGAGTAGGCTCTTTTGAAATGTTTGCTAAAATGAGTGAATGGTAACCACGCGTGGTCTCTATCTTTTTGCTTAATTGCTCCCTCTGACTGAAATCCTAATCCCTGGTACATAGCACATTTGAGTGAAATTATTTCACTGAATGCAAATTTTCAAGGAAGTAACCTGCACACTTTTGGGTCAATAGTCTGAAATTAAGTGGTAAAGAGTATTTTTCTACCTCTTCTCTTTTAGTGAAGTATAATTGGCAACATTATATATATTTATAAGTGTACAGTGTAATGGTGATATGTCTATCTATATACATAATAGCCATAATTAGGATAATTAGGACATCTATCATCTCACCTTGAAGCTATTTTTTTGTTGTTGTCTGAAGAATGCTTAAAAGGGCCAGAGTTATAATACAGCAAGTAAGGCATCTGCATTGCACATAGATGAGTAGGATTTGATCGCCATTACCTCTAATGATCCCCTGAACAACACCAGAATCATCTCTGAGCACAAAACTGGGTGTAAGCCTTGAACATAGTTGGTGTTACCCAAAGCATAAGAAAACCAAAACAGTTCTTTTATTTTTCTTTTTTGGGTCACACCTGGCGATGCTCAGGGTTACTCCTGGCAGTGCTCAGGAGACCATATGGGATGCTGGGGATCAAACCCAGGTCTATTGCATACAAGGCAAATGCCCTACCCACTGGACTATCGCTCCGCCCCCAAAACAGTTCTTAAGATATATTCTCAGAAAATTTTCATTAGATAATAAGGTAGTATTGACAATAGCCACTGTGCCATACATTTTGCTCCCGGAACGTGTGTCTTATAATTGAAGATTTGTGTCATTTGATCAGCATCTCCTCACCACCGTTTCCTGGTGACAACTGTTCCATTCTATTTTTCAGTTTTTTTCATCTGAGTAAAATCAGATGGTATTGGTCTACTCTGTTTGACTTCATTGTTAACTTACATGAAGTTAAAGTTTGTGTCCCTAGATATCTTCTTAGTAGTTTGCTTCTGTTCAAAAAGATGATACCAGCTCCTTGGTCCACATGGGAGTCTTGGTGTTTTATCATTCCTTAGGTTTTCTGTAACAGATTAGTGCCTAGTTTTCTCACTGAATTATTTTCATTAGCAGTCGTGCCAATCATATGAACTTCCTAGTCAACTGTAATCTTAGTTTTTTTTCTGTCGAGTAATATCAAGGAAATTTTTTCCATAATATTTTATTGGAGTAAGTACTTAAAAATTATAACCTATCCTATTGTCAGTAAAATTTAATTTATTGGTTCTTATTCATCTTTATGCCCTATTGATGTTTTTAAAGCTGGTATGGTCAGCAATGTTTTTGTGACAATATTAAATCTTTGGGTGTTTGACCAATAAAACTGTGACAGAAAACTGGACATTTTGGATTCTGTGATCAGTGATGCTGATCTATCACACAGAATCCTCTTGTATGAGCATTTGACCTTATAAAAGATTTCTATATGCATTAGAAATGATTCTAATATTAATAGAAAATATTAAATCTATGCATTCTCTATAAATTTTACATGTAAGGAAACTGAGTTCAAAGCACCCATGGTAACATGGCTACTTATAGAAACATGTATACTAGAACAAAGGCAAATGATACCTTAGGCAAGTGTGATTTTTTTTTTATCATATAACACCATGAGATATGAAATTGCAATCACAGTATGATTTGGTTTCAGTCATACAGTGTTCCAGCATCCATTCCTCTACTAGGGCACATTTCTCACCACCAAAGTTTCCTGATTCCCTCTATCCTTCCCCACTTGCTTCTATGGCACACTTTTCCGTCTGTCTGTCTGTCTGTCTCTCCATTCTGTTACACTTTGTGACTTGCACTACATACATTTATGAGTTATCATGTATGTCCCCTTGCCTATGTTCAATGCTCAGTTCTAGTCTGGTATTACCATCTCCAACAATTATTAACACACTGGTACCATCTCTGTCTTACCTAACCTCTGTCTCCCACACACTTGTGGTAAATTCTAACCAAAGACAAGTTCTCTTGGTCCATGTTTTGCCTGGCCATGGATATTAGTAGCATCACTGTACCACTGTATCACTGTCTTCCCGTTGTTCATGGATTTGCTCGAGCGGGCACACGAGACTAGAACAGAACATTGAATGTAGTAACATCTCTATACGTCCTGTTGCAAGCAAGTATAGCCCAAGGGCATCTGCTTGCTCCAGGGACAGGAAGAGCCTCAAACCATTCTTCAGGTCAAGGAATTGAGGTCCATAAGTAGGTGGTATACTATCAGTAGAAGGCTCTCATCTTGAGCATTTACTTACTTTTAAAAAATTATCCCACAAATAAATGCAGTCATTCTATGTCTGTCCTTTTCTTTCTGACTAATTTCACTCAGCATGATCCTTTCCATGTCCATCCATTTATAGGCAAATTTCATGACTTTATTTTTCCTAACAGCTGCATAATATTCCACTGTGTAGATGTACCATAGTTTCTTTAATCAGTCATCTGTTTTTGAGCACTATGGTTGTTTCCAGATTCTGGCTATTGTGAATAGTGCTGCTATGAACATAGAAGGGCAGATTGTGTTTCTTCTGTGTGTTTTTGGACCCCTAGTGTATATTCCCAGGAGTGGTATTGCTGGGTCAAGTGGGGGCTCAATTTATAGTTTTTAGAGGAATGTCCATAATGTTTTCCTATAAGGATGGACCAGTTGACATTCCTGTCAGGCTGCCCTGGCCAGTGACTGCCCAGCACAAATGAGGGAGGGAGATCTGGAACTTGCCAGACTTCATCCCTGTGAAAGGAGAGGGAAGACTTGGGAAGAAGCATCTGCCTTGCCACTGTAGCAGAAAGGAAAAGAAAGATACCAACACAGCGGGGGCCCTGGAAAGCAGTCCCCTTTTACTGAGCACAGTTTAAGCTTTTTATACAATTTTTGGTTGGAGGGGGTACAAAGCACAAATCACGTAGTATTCTGGGCCATCACAGCAGATAACAATCACTGATTTAGTATTTGCAAGGTAATAATCACTGATTTACATATTCCTGTGATCAGAAGACCAGGCACATCCTGCCTCACCTTAGATGTAAATTATTTGCCTGCTGGTCTTCCACTGGATAAGCACAGATATCCTTTCACATGGGTGTAAATTCTTGGCCATCTGGGTGCTCCACTGCCCTGAGAACAGGGCCCACCTCTGGGCCTGCCCCCAGGGGCTTCACCTCCAGAAAGTGCCAGGCCCCAATACTAGCTGCTGAGAGCCCAACACATTCCTATCAGCAATGGATGAGAGTCCCTTTCTCCCTGCAACCATGCCAGCACTGGTTGTTCTTGCTCTTTTGGAGGTGTGCCAGTTTCTATGGTGTGAAATTATATTCAGTATTGTTTTGATTTGCATCTTTCTGATTAGTGATGAAGGGCCTTTTTCATATCCCCTTTTAGCCATTTAAATTTATTCTTTGACAAAGTCTCTGTTCATTTCTTTTCCCTGTTTTTTTGATAGGGGTTGACTGTCAAGGAAAATATTGACAGCAGTGCAGTTGTAGTTGGAGACTTCAGCACTGCTCTGTTACCTCTTGATAGATCAACAAGACTGAAACTCTGCAAGGAAATACTGGTTGTGAAGGAAGAAATAGAAGAGAGAGGGCTGATATATATATATATATATATATATATATATATATATATATATATATGGGGCTCTTCATCCCCAAAAAACTGAATTCATTTTTTTTCTCTAGTGCACATGGAACATTCCCCAAGAAGAGAATGATCCGGGATCACATGCTGGAACACAAAACATACCTCAATAAAATCAAGAAATAGAAGTTGTGTCATATCTGCTACTTTTTTGATAGCTAAATTTGTAAGACATTATTGTATTCACAGTGAAAATAACCTGAAGATATAGAGATTTCTCATATACTGTCTAGTCCCACATAAACAGTCATGATCATTCAATGTTCATCACTAGACTGGTATATTGTCACAAGTCTAGAACTGATGTTGACACATCATTACCACACTTAGGGTGTGGTGTGGTTCTCATATCAACCTAAGAACTATAGATTACTTTAGGATTCACTCCTGGCATTGTGCATTCTTTAAGTTTAGACAAATTCATGACATGTATCCTCCATTGTAAGCACAGAGTTGTTTCAGATCAACAGAGGATTGGATAACAGTCTCTGTTCTTGTCAAATAATGATTGCGCTCATTTGTAGAATATAAAACAAACAGACAAACCATAATATAAAACTAATACCCAAGGACAGTAGAAGCAAGGGCCAGCAGGAGTGATCCACAGTTGGAAGCCTGTCTTAAGTGCTTGGGAGAAGGCAGTTGGGACAGAGAAGAGACCACTATTACAAAGATAGTTGGAAATGAACACTCTGGATAAGAACTGTGTGATGCTCAACTAGAAATGAGTGTTTAAAGTAGGTAAAAGGGATATATACGATAAGCCTTCAGTGTTTGTATTGCAAACTACAATGTGCAAAAGGAGAGAGAAAGAGAGAAAGAGAGAAAGATTCACCCCATAGAAACAGTTGCGGGGTGAAGGGTTGAGTAGAGGGAAACTGGAGATATTGCTGCTGGGAAAAATGCACTTGTGGAGGGATGGGTGTTGGAACACTGTATGACTGAAACCCAATCATGATCACCGCTGTAATGATCTCACTGCGATTCAATAAATTAATAAATAAATAAATAATAAGACTTCTGAATTATCTGCTCGACCTCACGTGGAGCAACTCATGGTGCTCCAGAGGATGGTAAATGGCTCAGCCAGCCCCTGGCCCAGTGCAACATAGCTCCTAGGGTTTGCTCAAACTGCGGGGGGTGGGGGGGGCACCCTGGCTGGACTTGGAGTAGGGATTTGTGCTCCTCCACCCATTCCTCCATATCCCTGTCAGCAGGCGTGGCTGTGATGCTCCCTACCACCACAGCCAGCAACACCGGAAGAGAGACACTCCAGATCCACAGCTGTGCCCATGCGCGACCACTCTGTGGCCACACCACAGTGTTAGACAATAACAGAAGTTAGGACCAGGTCCTTCCCAAGATCTTTCATATTTATACACTGTATACAGTTCTAGCTGGGCTCTAGCCCTGGTCTGTCATCCCAGTAAAGCCTAACAAGAAGACAGAATAACCCCACACCATTAGGTTAGTTATTCTCAACATCCAGACTCCACAGCTCCTCAAAGCTCCACCCAAGGGAAAAGATGATCTCTCTCCATTGAGGTTCATCAGTAAATGCACGAGATGAGAGCTTACTACTGAGAGTGTACCACCTACAGGGCAGAACCTGGCAAGGTACCCATGTTGCATTTGATATGCCAAAAACCAGTAACAATTATAGACCTCATTCCCATGACCTGAAGGAATGGTTTGAGGCTCTTCATGTTCCTGGAGTGAGTAGATGCCCTTGGGCTGCACTCAGCTTGCAGCAGGCTATATGGAGATGTTACAGGTGCCCGCTTGAGCAAATCGATGAACAGGAAGACAAGTGATACAAGACTTCTGAACAATAAAATCTATTGCTTTTTACCCATCATTTTTTGCTCCTCTAATTTTTGTCATTCTCTGAATTTTTTACTATTATAGTAGTTTTGCCTTTTCCAGATAGTGTATAGCAAAATAATATATTAATAGTAAATGATTCTTGAAAAATAATTTTCCTGGTCATAATATTATATTGGCTTCTTTCCTTAATAATATGTGTTTAAGGTACTCCATGTTTTTGCCTATTTTGATAGCTCACTTATTTTCAATGTTGTATTTTTTTTCATTGTCAAAATGTACAATAGTTTATATTTAACTTTGTGTACTGAAGGACATGTTGCTTGTTTCCAGGTATTGGTAATTAGGAACAAAGTGGCTATAAATGTCCCTGTGCAGGTTTTATGTGGACTTAATTTCTCAAATTCTTTGAATCAACACTAAAGAGTATGGTTTCTAGATTCAATGGCAACAGCTTGTTTAGTTTTTCAAGATAGTGCAGAATGTTTTCTGTAATTACTTCTCTCCAGGGTACCTATTCTCAAGTTCAATACAAGACATGTTAAATCTCTTGTTGAAATCCCATCATATTGTTTCAGGGTTCCTACTTTTTAATGTGAAGATCATATACTGATGCTAATTTGATGATAAAACAAAATGGTGCTTATTTTCCCTTTTCTATGAGTTTTGGTAAAATACCTTTGATTGTTTAAATAGAAAACATTCAACCATGGCATCATGGTATTGTCAAAACACTGGTATATTTTACTAAGAGTGTGTTAGGTTGTACTTGTGTGCATTTGTTTGTGTATAGTTACATGTATATTTGTTTTATACCATAATTATAGAATAGGGGAACAAGATGATTTATTGGCCAAAAAGTTACACATAAAGGCAAACTGTTGTTTATGTGCAGCCATTTGCAAGTGGTGTGGAGAGGTTGAAACCTTTGCTTGCGCCTGATCAAGGAACGGGACTGCATGAGGAACCACATTTGATCAATGAGAAGAAAATGGGTCTTTGTGCCTTACTGACTGAATTGCTGCTTTCAGCCAGAAGTTTCATTGTTTCTTTTATTTACAATTTAAATACTGGGTATATAATGTGTTTCCTTTTATTAGTACTTCCAGAGAGTTCCTTTTTTCTTGGATCTCTGAAATTCAGGACCAGAGAATACTTTCTCTCAGGTGTATTTTATTATTGATTAGATGAGAACCAATCTATAAATTCCCAGTCGAAGAACTACTAAGAAAAAGTTTCCTTTGAATTTTCTTTAGAACTAACCTTTAGTGTGAGACCATTTGTGATTTGTTTTGTTTTCTTAAAGAAAATCTTTAGAATCTGTTGTTTCTCCTGAATTGTTTGTTGGTAGAATGTTAACCTCAGTATTCTTTAACTGCCATCCAACAAAAGACTATCATATTGCACTTCTAATCAAAAAATAAATTGAACATAGTGGTAGGCTTACGGAAAGAGAGAGAATTAGATTTGATTTGATTAGCTTTAACCTGCGTGGAATAAAACTGTCTGCCTTTCCTGTTATTTGTCAGTGTTTATAGCGGGTTTCGTCTACAATGCACTCACTATTATTTCCAGGTGGTAAAAGGCAGTCAAGCAGAAAAGACACTCATAAATGTCAGAAAAGAGTACCTTTTTTCCTTCGAATCTCAAGGGCTTTGAAGGTCAAATTCAACCCACTTAAGGATAACAGAGTTATGGGTATGTGGTAGAGTGTTGTTAACTGATATATTTAGGCAGGTAATTTAATGTGAAGTTAATGCTCTTTATTACTCTAGACGAGTGAAATGTCCTGGGAAGATTCATTTGTTTTATATATTTTGTTCATCTGTTAGAAGGTAAATAAATCACATTTTTTTACATGTGATGAGGAAGGGAGAATGTTCATTTTTGTGAAAAACTGATCAGGTTATAGTCTGATTCTTCTTTTCCTTCTTCCTATTGTAATTTGCTGCTTCTTTCTGGCAGCAGCCCCAGGACACGCTACGAAGAGGAAGAACTCTGTTAAGAATTTTGCAAACAAGTGAGAGATGAGATTTATTTTCCTCCAGAATCCTTTATTGAGATGCTTTCTTTTTCTTTTTCTTTATGAGACTTTTATTTTTTTGCCCACTAGGGAGCCTGAGCAATTATAGTTTAAAGCTACTGAAAATAGGTATGTTCTTTGATATCAAAGAGCTTCTTGAAGATTTTTCAAACTAAAGAGACCCAAAGGTTGTATTTTAAGATGCTACTAGTATGGGCCTTTGTAGTGAAAAACTCTCAGAATGTTCTACCAAGTGTATTCTTTGGAGATGTTGGACATCAGTGAATTCGTTAAAAGGTAGGGGGTTGAGTCTCTGTGTGTATGTGTGTGTGTGCCTATTTCTGCTTCCATCTCTGTTCAGCTGAGTCTCATGAGTTGAACATCAGTTCCCCAATGGTGTGGGATGAATAAAAAAGATGGGAGGGAATTGGAAATGAGCTAGACATTTATTTTTAATTTTATTATGCTACCATGAGACCACGAGATGTACAATTACAATGGTGTTCATGATTGGGTTTCAGTCACACTGTGTTCCAGCACCCATCCCTCCATCAGTGCACATTCCCTACCACCAGTATCTCCAGATTCCCTCCCCCAGCCTGCCTCTATGACAGGTACTTTTCCTCCTCTTCCTCCTCTCCCTCCTCCTCTTCCTCCTCTCTTCCTTTTTTTCCTCCTACTCCTCTTCTCCTCCTCCTTCTCTCTCTCCCTTTCTCCCTCTCTCCCTCTCTCTCCTCCCCTACTCTTATATTTTGGGCTTGCAATACATACATTTAGGAGTTATCTTGTATATCACTTTGCCTACATTCAATGCTCAGTTCTAGTCTGGTGTGACCATTTCCAATAATTATTAGTACACTGGTCCTCTCTCTGTCTTACCTAATTTCTGACTCCCACACATTGTGGCAGATTCCAATCACTATCATTGGCACGTCCTCCTGGTCCATGTTTTGCCTGGCCTTGGATAACATAATTTTTTTATATCCTGAAAATGAATGCAGTCATTCTATGTCTGTCTTTTTTCCTTCTGACTAATTTCACTCTGCATGATATTCTCCATGTTGATGGACTAGAAGTTTATTAAACACCCACTATATGCTATATTTGTAGTGCATCACTCTTTTTGAAACAATTATTTCTTTTTAAATTAAAGAGTGATTTATAACCTTATGCAGTTCTCAGTATAGAGTCTTATAAACTATCATCTTTATCTGTGCATTGATTTCCCAAGTGTAGTTTCCAATGAACCCCTTTTACCTGCCTTACTAACCCTACTTCTCCCTCATCTTCTGGCTATCACAATTTTGTTATGCAAAATCCTCACTATTATTCTGAGAAGCAATAGGTTACTCTCTTTACTTTCTGGAAAGGGTCTTAGAGAGGTAAAATTTATGACCGGGAGTTAAAATCAAGTTTTAATGGTCATAGCCCATTTCTTTGGAGGAGAGAGAGAGAGAGAGAGAGAGAGAGAGAGAGAGAGAGAGAGAGAGAGAGAGAGAGATAGAAAAGAAGGAAATGCATTTTTAATTTTTAAAATTTTTTTTCTTTTTGTGTCACACCCAGTGCTGCTCAGGGATTACTCCTTTCTCTTTGCTCAGGAATTACTCCTGGCAGAGCTCAGATGACCATATGGCATGCCAGGGATCGAACCAGAGTCAGATGTGTGCAAGGCAAATGCCCTTCCCACTGTACTATCGCTTCAGTCCCTGGAAATGCATTTTTTAAAAATAAAATACTTTGGAGGCCAGAAAGGTAGAACAGGGTGAAGGTGCATGATTTGAATGTAGCTGAACTCAATTTGATAGCCTGCACTGCTTGGTTCATTCCTGGGAGCCCCTGAGCATAGCCTTTATCCTTTAATCCCAGATCCAACATCAAAGGGCCTGAGCAGTACCACAACCCCAGGCCCTTTGAGCCACTGACCCTGTAGACTGTGAATTAGCAGGAGGACCAGGATCCTGAAAAACAAGTTAACAAATTCCCTCCAAATTACCCTGTCAGAACCAAAAAGAAGTATATTTTGGTCTCTCAGGAAAGCCATCTCTTATGGTTGATGATCAGTTTTACTCAATACTTGTATAGAAACTCTGTATTTATACAGTAAGGGCTTTTAGTTGGTTTTTCCAGCCTATATATTTATCATAAACATATATTTACCTTTGTGTATCTATATTTACTTTCCATGTTTATAGGTAGAGTATCATGATTTTGGAGAATGTAAACGTTACAATTTACAGTATAGAAATTCATTTGCCTAATGTGGACCTAAGTTTAGAATATATCTATCTTCTTCCAAATTATCATTGAATACATTCATTTAAAAATTTTTTAAAAATCAAGATATAAGTATGGATAGTGATTTTTACTTAAAATTAGCTATCTTTTCACCTGAAAGCATTTTGATAGCTTACTCAACTTTAAAATGGGGTACACTATAAAATGTGTGTGTATATATATGTATATATATATAATATATGTATATATAGTGAACCACTAAAAGTATATAAGTATATTTGCTCTATTGCAAACCATAAAACTTCAATTAAAAAATTAAAAGGTAATTTTATTACGCTCATGAGGCACCCGGGAGGGATGGCAGGTTCTAGTCCTGGCCCACCACCCCAGCATAGCCTCGCAACTATCCAGACAACCCCCACCCCATGAGGGCCGCCTTTTCCACATCTGGACTTCCCTCTCATCAGAACTCCACCCAGCAGAAGAGACTATCACAGTCCAGCTCACGCGGCCACTTGCGGCTACGCGGTTCATCAATAAATGCTGTATTTGGAGGTGACTACAAGAGTACGCCACCTGCACAACAAGCCTGGCAAGCTACTCGTGTTGTATTTGATATGCCAAATACCAGTAACAATTATAGACCTCACTCCCATGACCTAATATAATGGTTTGAGGCTCTTTATGTTCCTGGAGCAAGCAGATGCCCTTGGGCTCTACTAGCATGAGACAGGACATATGGAGATGTTACTGGTGCCCGCTCAAGCAAATCGATGATGAACAGGAAGACAGTGGGAGAGTGTGATATATATATATGTGTGTGTGTGTGTGTGTGTGTGTGTGTGTGTGTGTGTGTGTGTGATATATATGTGTGTGTATGTATATATATATATAGTGTGTGTGTGTGTGCAGAGTACATTGCAGTTAAAGATGTTAAACGTAAATGGGTCCCAAACAATTCGGATTACATAGTAGTTACTCAATTAATAATGCTAGATTTATGGCATTACTAAACCCAAACAAATTATATTCTTACTTGTTTTCCCTCATTTCACACCTCTCTCTCTCTTTGGTTCCTCTCCAGAACCTAAGGACCCATGCTCTGATCTCAAAGTGGAAAGATTAGGAGGGATATCTGAGAGTAGTTAAGGTTTTTTTATCCTCTGAAGACCATTTGCTATATATGCCAAATGTAGGAAGTCATTAAAAGGCATAGAATTTTTCAGAGAACATAGATTACTAATAGCTGTACTATGAGGTATGAGAAATTGAATCAGCAGAAGTTAATCCATAAAGGGATTTTATAGATGCTAAACCACTTATATTTTTTCAGTTATGACTCTATTAAATTATATAAAAATGATTTTAGGTAATTAATTTAGGCAACATGATTACAGTGGTGTAGATTGTAGTATTGATGTCAAAATGACTGCACCTCCCCACCACTAACATGCTCCAAACCTGTCACTAGTGTCCCTGTGTCACTCCAGTCCACCTCTTCTCTTTCCGATCTTCTCCCCACTGTTTGGTAATCTGAATTCTGTAACCCAACACCAAGGGTTTGTCATTATTCCATACCAAGGGTTTATCTCTTTGTATATGACACATAAGTGAGATCACTGAATAGTTTTTTTAGTTTTATCTTTTATATATAAACAGATTCCTCTCACATTTACAGAAATAACATGCTGGTAATTTAAATGGTTGAAGCAACAACTTTTGTTTTTTTTCAATTCCTAGTTGAGTGGAACAAAGAGTACATCTCTTAAAATTGATCTGAAATACCTAGAATTGATACTGAACAAGAAACACTGTGATTGATGGACAGTGGAGAGTGAAATTTTCAGGAAATACACTGGAAATACATTAGGAACCATCTTAAGCTAAATACTAGAGGGAACAGGCAGTGCCAGCATGATATAAGGCAGAGTACCCTGAAAAAATCTGCCTGTATTGTATTGGTCAAGTTCTAAAGCAGTGGGACAGGGCTCTGAGAGCCTGAATCCCCAGTAGAATGCTTGCAATTTCCCCTGAAAGTCAATATAAATATTTGATAATGTCCCCCTTTCTGTGCAGGGCCTTTTCTTGGTGGGAGCAGTATGTGGGATCCCTTAGCTGAATAGAATTATTTGTTTTCTTAAGCACTTCTTTATGTCCTGGAGGTGAATTCTAAAAGCTCCTAAAGTATTTCGATTTTGATTTCTCACAAAAGTATTTTTTCTCTCATAGTAATTCAATATAAAAGGCAATAAAAGTGATATATTCAGAAGTATTCAGGATCTGCTATCAGTGCCACATGGGAATAAACTATCTTGCCACTTGCACATCCCAGGGGAGAAAGAATCACAATTCTCATATAGGAAATATTGCATGAATTTGCCTTTGTTTTGCTCCCATTGTCTGCTCTGCTGAGAGGCAGATTTTTTTTTTCAGATAAAAGCTGCCCTGTCTTGCTGAACTGTTCATCTATTTTGCTCAGGAAGAAAAAGGCTTTGTTAAAATCAGGAGCACTGCCTATTTGCAAAATATTGCCTTAAAAATAACAAAAGGCAGAAAAACGTCAAAATATGCTAAGACTATGGCCACCTTCTTGCTCAGGAAAATGACCTCACAAATTCAGCAAACATTGATTTTAAGTGAACATGATCTGTGGGTCTTCTAGGCATCATCTTATGAATCAGGGGTTATTGCTTGGGCTTCACTGATGGTGTGGAGGTGGCCTTGCCATTCTAGTGCTGGAGTTAAAGAGATGAACACTGCACCTCCTACTGTCCCCTCCAAAACAGTTCTCGAATTTCTAGTTTGCTTTCGAAATTTTGTCTGTGATGCTTCTAGTTTGTGGCTACTTTTGCAAGTGAGGTACTGTTGAACAAGGCAGATAGAAAAGCTGCTTTTTCAGAGTTGACGGTTTAGCAGGGAAAGATCTAAACCAGTCATTGCAACCGTGATCAGAGCTATACAGGGCAGGTTCACTGTAGAATGGAGTTAGATTTTCACGGTGTGTGAAAGTTCAACCACTGGGACCCAATTCTGTAATAAGATATCCACCTAGCCTGTTTCTTGGGCACCGGGTCTGAGATTTTTAGATAAAATATTGAGTCCAAATTTATCTCCCATCAATTGATCTCAACTTTATCTAAATTTGGAAAAATGGCCTTTGTTTCACCACAACTATTTATTGGTAATTCTCTTAGAACTACCATTGAGTGTATTTTCATGGTAATGTTTGTTGAACAAATTTGACAGATTTTCAGGGAAATATTCATGGTTTCTCAGTTATATAAGATACAAATCAGTTTTTTCTCATTTCAAGAAATTAGAAACATTTCTCTTTCAAGAAATATGCATAGAAAGAAAAATTCTCACAGATGCTGTTTGCTTTTATTTCAGATTTTTAACAAACTCAGTGGACATTTAAAATTCCTATTATGTAAGCCAGGGTTGAGGGGAAGTATTTGACCAGATGTGTTAACCCATCAGTGTCCATCTCCAAGTTGGAGCCTGAACATCATCCTATTCTGTACTTGGGGTGAACAAATACGGAGTCTTTTCAGATAAGGGTTAAGAAGGAAATAATCTCTTCTACTGCGACTTTTCTCAGCAGGTGCAAAATAGCTGCAATCAGGTAGGCTTTGGTAAGTGGCAGCTGCTATCTGCCAAGTTGAAAGATCACAAATTCTCACCCTATTTCTATTTCAATTACTTAGGCACTACGTTCAATTTGTGAGTGTCTGAAGGCATGCCTATCTCTGTGATAAGAAATGGGCCCGGCCCAGAGTAAGATTTAGGTGCAGAGCAGCGCTGCAAACCTTCCTTGTAGTGATGCCAACTCTGACAAATTAGGAGCTCTGAGTCACCATCAGAGGGTTATTAAATTTGATAGCCAGGTAGGGTCCTAAAATGATACATCATACAGATGAGGAACTTGAGGTCTAGAAGGACAGTTGTCTCATCTGCTATTGTCCTTCTAGACCTCATGGGTCTTTGACTTAGCAAGGCACAGCTTCTGATCTCAAGCTGCTGTCTGTTTGTGTTAGGATGTTGAGCATAGTAAGTTAGATTGATTAGAACCACCATTGCCTGGAGCTCTGTGTTGAAAAGATTCTGAAGTTGCACTATTGACTCACAGGGAAGCAGTGCTGTGATTAGCTATGGCTGTCTGGGGAATCTGTAAGAACATGGCATGTTCTGTAGTTGCTAAATTTTGTTGAAGGATGAAAGTTGATTGATGATCAAATAATTATGACATGATGGGAATATGTTTCAGAGCAAAGTGCTCTAGAATCTTTGTGGAGAAGCTGGAATATTTCATGGAGGGGATGATAGTTGGATTTGGTCTTGAAGAATATATTAAAATTTTCATATCAGAAATGAAAGAAGTGACCATTCTATGAAGGAAAAAATAGCTGGTGTAGAGTATTTGATATGCAGAGAAAAGAAATTAGTCATTTTGTTCTCCTACTACATAGTATTCCCTGTTAGGTCTTATTAAAGTATATATTTTCAGCTTTCATACTGAGTTTCTGATTTTACAGGTGAGGAATAGGGACCAAATGAGACAATATGCCATATTTAGTTTAGCAATTAATAAAATGAGATTTTAATTATTGGTGCTTTCTTTTCTCTTTTTTTAAATCTTTATTTAAACATCATGAACTGCATACTTGTTCACAATACAGATGTTTCAGGTATTCAGTATTTCAGTACAATATCACCACCTATGTGTCCTTACCACCACCAAGGTCCCCAGTTAAATGCCCACCCCAACCCTGCTCCCTTATCAAGCACTAATTACTTTACTTACATTGCTTATTACAACATATATCCCATAATACTGGTGTATCAGTATTGTAGCAGCCGCACATATTGGTTCTTTCATAGACACTTTGGTGGCAGCTACTCAGAGGGACAATTGTAGGTTAGGAAGAATGATTTGGGGAAGAAAGGTATTGTTGGTCTAGGCTTGGAATACTGATAGAAATTGCTCTGGGCTATCCAGATAATGATAGGTGGTAGAATGTTGGAAATATAACATTTACTCATCTGGTTATGAAAAAAGAATTACATCAAGAGACTTGCTGATAGTGGCTTAGTGCATGTACTTCTAAGCATATGCCTACCAGTGGGGATTTTTCTGTCTTTATGATTCTAGTATAAAAGATAGTAAAAAGTGATATGCTTTATGTTTCATGAGCAATTCAAATTACTGTCAATGAAATATTAAATTTAAAACTGATAGGAAAACTATCTTCAAAATTCAAGTGTTCTTGGCACAGTACTCTTTATTGTCACCATGAGACTGATTCTTTGGAAAAAATCTATTTGTGTTTTGCAAAGATTGTCTATCATGTATATTTTCATCTGTCAGAGTTCAGCTTCGACATACAGGAATACAAAGGAAGGCACTCTGTCCGTTTTTATACAGATACTGGGAGAGAGGGAGAGGGTTCATTGGTTATCTGTGTACAGGGATGAATTGTGATATGCATGTGTACCCAGATGGTTTAAAAATTTAAAAAGGACTTCTGTGTTTTGGCTCACTCTTACTAAAAATACCCTCAAATATTTCTGCATTTGTGAATCCAATTTCTGGACAATTCCAAGGTTCTTTTTATTTCTTTGTTGACTGTGGTTGTGATTTCCTTAGGGCATAGGATGAAATATTGTTTAAATTTATCTAGGTACCAATCTTGTTTCTCTTTGTTATGATGATGATTTTGATGATTTTAATAATCTTGATAATGACTGTGATGAGAATGTAAATATTTCATTGATAGTAAAATGTTTCCTATATTTACATTTGTCTGAGAATGAGCTGTGTTAAGTATTCAATACCACCTTGCAGTCACTATCTCTAACAATGTTAAATTCTTCCAGCCAAAATTTGTGAACCATCAGGTGGTCAGTGGGGAATACTACCTTCCTGAGACCATTTTTTAAATAGAATTATTAGCAACACTTTAGTTTTCAAAATCACACTGAATGTGCAAACTTGATTTCTGAAAAAATCCCTGCAGGAATACCTGCTTGTGGTTCAAATTCTCAGGGAGATTATTTTTCCTCTTTCTGCTGTGCCTTTCTGAATAGCAATGTTATTTAGAGAATATTCTACTTCCAAAGAATAGCTTTTTTGGTGTCTCAGCTTTTTGGAGAAGTCTCTTACTTGACTCCCCTCTTGTTTCCCTTTCTTTTGGGGGTTTACAGTAACAGCGTTCCACACAATTGATAGCATTTTAGACTTGATGAAGAACTGTAAGGATATAAGCATTTATAGCATTTACCGAGCACTTTCCCTTTGCCAGGTGATGCTCTCCACGATGCTCTTTGCATCTTCTTAAACTTTTAGTCACCATAATATATAGGTATTTTACTTTATCCAAGTTTAGGTAATAAAGCAGAGACACAAAGAGGTTAAGTATTGTGCTTGAGCCTCATGTAATTATTCACTTGCCGTCTTCCCCAAAGTGGGAGCGACTGCTCTCTGGAAAGTACTTGAAAAATTTAGGGAAAGGAGTATCTCAAGTTAAATTGGGGCACTTTCATTTACTAAGAGAATATTTGTTGGATGGGGAAAATTCAATAATGTATTTTTTGTCTGATTTGAGGCCACATCTTGAGGACTTAAGCCTTACTCCTGGCTCTGTGCTCAGGGATCACTCCTGGCAGGTCCTTGGGAACTAAATCTGGGTCAGTTATGTGCAAGACACATGCCCTACCTGCTCACTGTTCTGTTGCTGCAGCCTCACAGTAATGTATTTGTTCTGAAAAGAAATAGTGAGCCAAATAAGTTGTGGGAACTCTGATAGGGCAATTTGTTCACCCTATGCCTTCAAGTAAGCTGCTGGTGACCGTCCATTCTCATTGAAAATGGTACCGTGCCAGATTCTTGCACACATACTGCAAACTGTGACAAGTCTCTCCCCTGGAAAATGGACCATTGCTTTTATTAGAAGGACAGTGTCCTCTGCTCACTTGTTCACGTCTTATTCTATGCTGTGTGCTTCTAGCTTTAACTGTTACCCTCAGACAAACGTTGGTTTTCTACTAACTTTGAGTTATCTTTACATTATGTGCCTTACAAAGGCTATTGCTCTAAGCAGACTTCCTCCTCTTCAGATCTGCCATTCTCTCAGAAACTTCAAAGCAATTCTCAGTGAAAAGTCCAGTTCAGCAAATACTCAAGTACTTTTCACTTTACTTTATAGTCTCCAGTTTAATCATCTCTCCCTTAATTCTTCACATCTAATCACATCTACATAGAAATTTCCAAGGATTGGGAGAGAGCACAGAGGATAATATGTTTGCCTTTCACGAAGCTGTTGCAACCCCATTTTGCTCTGGCAGTCTATTGTCCCCTGAGCACCACCAGGAGTAAATACTGAGCACAGAGCCCGAAGACCTGAGCATGGTGGGTGTGGTTCAGGGTAATCCTTGCCTTCATAAAGTATTCATTTAAAGGGTTCAAATAAAAAGTATCAAATAAAAGTTTTCTATTTTTCTAAATTGTTCTAACCTGAAAATCCTGGGTTAATTTATCACATATATAGAAAACAATAAATCATAATTTCCATGTTTCTTCTTTCCATCACATACTATTTCATTTATTTCATAAATAGTTGCATATTATCTTCTCAAATCAAGACACTGTTTGATTCAGTAGGTATGAATTATTCTCAGATTTTTGTTCATACCCTCAAGGAAATTTTACAGTCAGAAGCATAGGGAAATCTTTCTGTCCTTTTCTTCCTTCCTGGCCCTTTCTCCTTTCTCTCACCAATTTCCCTCTGTCTTTCTTCTCTATCCATGCCTTCTTATTTCACAATTATCCACAACTGAAATCATGCACTTTAGGGGCAAAGAACGATTTTATCTGAGTTGTATTTGAATTCGTAATGATGGGGAAGCTAGAAAACAGAAGGGTGTCAGAAACAACCTGACCAAGTCAGAGAAAATGGGTAGCGAAGTGGCTTTGGAGAATGGCAACAAGCTTAGTCTAAAGCATGAAGTGCTTATTAAGAGAGAGATGAACGAGGATTTTTTAGAAGTCAGCTTATGTTTTCTGTATGATGATAGAGAGAACATATGAAATGCTAAATCTGAACATGATTGAGAAGACAAATGTTGTTCAATGTAGCATCATATAGATTCACAGAAAAATAAAATGTGCGGGTAGTTCTCCCACCAGTATTTATTCTTATACTCCACCTATAAGTATTTGAACACCTGAAAGTAAAAAATCAAAATCTGAGACAAATTCATCTCTGTTAGAGTGAAAAATGCCAGGCAGATGTGTATAGAAACCGGATAACGTTATTAAACTTTAAGATGGCTATGAATAAACAGAAGCAGCAAATTTGATTGTGTATTTACATTTACCATCCTTGCTTACCAAATCCTCTCTACAACAGAATGCTTCTAGCATTCTGTTGGAGAAGTACAGAAGGTAGACCAGAGCAATTTTTATCATATATGTAAGGATTTAATGGGAAAAGAAAAATTTATGGCCATTTTCCTCAATATATTATGTTCTGATGTTCATGATGAACAGCCATGGGATTTAAATATTGATAGTTCATATAGCAACTTTGTTAGACTTTGTTTTCAGAGCTTTTCATTCTACACACTCAGTCTTGTGCTCCCATATGTTTCTGAAGAACTTTGATTTCTCTCTGCTATAAGAAAGGACACATAGTGAATGCATATAAGGAAGAAAGGGTTAGGTGAGATAAAAAATAGTTTCATGCTTCAGTTTTACAAAATGAAATAAATGAAATGAATTTAGCATTGATTGTTTTCATTTGATGATGTTGAAGCACACACTTGATGATGTGAAAACCATATTATTTCAGGAAAACCTAATTCCTCTTCCTAAATATAAGAAGAAAAAAAATATGTACAGGGATAGTAGCAACTAAATGTTTTCATTATGATTTTAAAATTGATTATAAAGCTCAAGGTTATATTTTACCATCCCATATGACAAAGTTATAATGCTTACACTAGCTTAAATTACTCAATTGTGTTTGTTGAGTCGTCTCCTTTGGAAAAATAATCCTGTGGAAATTTTGGCTGCCTATAATTTTTCCATAAGACTCTAGTTGTACAGGATAATTTATGACAGCCATGCCTATAGTAACTCTCTTACCTTGGATTGTGTTAGTTGGTATATTTCTCAATGGATTATACTTAAAGTAGCATGCTAACCTGGCTTCTCATTCTCATCATGGCGCATCAACTTAAAGATGTTCTGTTCTGTTTACTGATTGATTGACATTTGCTACAAAACCTTAAATGTTTTTTTCTGCTCAGCTCTGTCTTCACTGAAAAGTTCATGGCACTGTGGAGCTACAGAAGGAAGATATATCCATTTTGTAAAGTTGGTGTCTGAAAGTCACTTGCAATGAGATACCGTATAATTGATTGATGAAGAGAGCCAAATATTATTTAGTATATGTAGGAGAACAATGATGTTATTTCCCTTCAGTGCTAATCCAGGGTACCCTGTGGTTGTCATTTTAATACTGGGAATAAATCCAGATTGAATAACAATTAATTGAATGTGCCCACAAATTTCTGATTAGAAGTAAATGTAATCACCATGCTTCAGACCTGACTTCTAATTTTCTTTATGAGTAAAATATTTCTTTATTGACAAAGTGTATTATAAAAATACAGTTACATAGGACTAATAATAAGTTTAACATTTCGAAGCAGCTTTGTAAGAGTGATCCAGTTATCACGACTAACAATTAACAATGTAATTAACTCATTCACTAGAATATAGGCTAGAAAGTAAGTGGTCAGAATATCTATGTGTAGTTCCTGGGTTTTTTTTTTTTAGCTCTCTGACTTTTTCCTCTGAGTTACACCTGGCAATGCTCAGAAGTTATTCCTGGCTCTATGTTCAGGAATTAATTCTTGGAAACTTTAGGGGGACCATCTGGAATGCCAGGGATAGAACCTAGGTCAGCCATATGCAAGGCAAACACCTCCCTGCCGTACTATCTCTCTGGCCACACTCCCTTTGACTTTGACCTAGTCTCAATCTCTTATTTTTTTCTTGGCAAATGTAAATTATGGAAGTTTTCCTCCAATTGATAATACTCACCCTCATTAAATATTGTCTTCTGTTAAGGTCATGATTATTATTCATTCCTGTATACTTTGCCTAAACTTTATCTTCTATGCCCATGTAGAGAGAAGGAAAACTACATTCAGAAAGTAACAAGTGTAGTTTGTATATCAGTAGTTTAAAGTCCACTATTAATAACATGGAGTAGTCCATTGTTGCACTTATTATTGTCTTCCCTTAAAAGGATGTCTTCCACCTCCCCATCCATGGACCATACTTACCCACAGAGTGAGCCTTTCCTGTCTTTGCCACGATCGCATCTTTTCCTTAGATTCTACAGGATAAATCTAGGCTTGCTATCATGAAATATAAGAATTTCCATAATCAAATTCCTTCTGGCTTTTCTAGTGCTACTTAATCTGCAATTACTGCCAAAATCCATTCATTTTTCTTTTGCAGCAGTGTTCTAAACTGATTTTTTTATTGGTTTACAATATTATGGAATTTAGGGGTTTCTTACTATGATTTTGACTGATGTCACCACCAAAGTTCTAGTCCCGTTCCACTACTGAAAAGATTCCAATGCTCTTTCACTTGTGTCTTATCCCCTTTCTATGCAATGACCACCCTACATTTTATCGAGTTTAGCATTTAATTTCCTTGTCATTTTTACCATTTCCTTTGCTCTCATTATTAATATTCCACATATGCATAAAATTATGTCAAATTATCATTATTTCATTTGGTACTTCAATGCTATCCCAGTGTTAAGCAATATTCATTATTCTTAGGATGCAATATCCAGCTTTTTGATGGTAGGCTAGTATTCCATTGAATATGTGTACCAGGTATTCTTTCTAGTTATTAGTTGATGGGCATCGAGATTGATTCTATATTTTTGCTATTACAGATCAAGCTTCTATGAATATAGAGCTTCAAATACCCATATGAGTTAGTGTTTTTATTTCCTTATCAATGAAACGGAGTGACTTGCTTGATTATGTGGAATTTCTACATTGATTTTTTTTTTTTAAACAAGGTTGCTTTTATTTTATTTTATTTTTTGCTTTTTGGCTCACACCCGGCAATGCTCAGGGGTTACTCAGGGCTCTGCACTCAGGAATTACTCCTGGCAGTGCTCAGGGGACCATATGGGATGCCAGGTATAGAACCCGGGTCAGCCGCGTACAAGGCAAATGCCCTACCCACTGTGCTATCGCTTCAGCCCCTCCACATTGATTTTTCTAAAGGAATCTTCATACTGTTTTTGAGAGAGACTGCATCATCAAAATGTATTTACCTTAGTGCATTTTTTAAACATTTTCTTTTGAGGTAATATATCCTGTTGTGCTTGAGGCTTGTTTATAGCTCTGAGCTCAGGGATCACAGCTGGAGGTGTTGAAGGGCTATATGCAGCTGGACATCAAACCTGAATGAGTTACATGCAAGGCAAGCAGTAAGTGCAGAGGCACAAATTTTTCTGCATTGCCAATTGTATTATTTCTCTAGGCCCCATTATTGTGCTTTCATTATCAGACTGCTAGATTCTGAACTGCTATACAATGTCTCCTGTGGGCCTTTTTAACATGCACTATACTTTTTTTTTATAATCAGGGTGCTCAGGGCTTATTCTTGGCTAGTACTCAGAGAACACTACTGTTTGTGCTGGGGAAACCATATGCAACACTGATGATTGGAAGGCCAGCACCTTACCCACTGAACTATCTGGCCTTGTAAATATAATTTAAAGTTCATTGCTTCCATAGGCAAAGCAAAACTAATGAATTCTTTATATCCTTTGAGCTGTGCTATTTCACTCTTTTACAAATGGAAAGAAGCTTTATTGCATTTAGGGAAATACCACATTTGAAAGTTGGCCAATGGTCCAAAGTAGAGTTACGTCGATGACACAACTTTTACATGGGAAAATTTGTATTTGGTAAAGTCACAAAGATTGTTTAAAGACTAAAGATTCACAATATTTGAGATGATTAACCATTGATATAAATAATATAGCTGACACCATAATAATGATAGTATATGAACAAAACTGTACACTTTTACAATAAAAAGTGAATATTTCCATCATTAATGAAATTTAAAAATACTATTATATTGTTTTTATTTACCAAAATATATAGCTAATTTTAATGGTAAAATTTAACTAACTTCAAAGCTAAAAGATGTACTTTTGTTATTAAAAAGTAGTTTTGGGACCAGAGCAAATGTACAGCGGGTAGGGGCATTTGCCTTGCATGCGGCAGACCCAGGTTAGTACTCAGCATCCCATATGGGCCCCTGAGCAATGCCAGGAGTAATTCCTTAGTGCAGAGCCAGGTGTGACCCAAAAAAAAAAAAAAAAAAAAAAAAAAAAGTAGGTCTATGGGATAAAAGATTTTAACATACAATATTAGTATTGCTTGCACATTTGTTAGGCCCAAATCTCTGTCTGCAATTGTTTTGTTGCTAAATCATTAGTTCTCTGTGGATTTTCTTCGAAAGAAATTTCTGCTATAAAGTCTGATAAATGATATCCCATCTAAAGAGTGAACAACTAGAATGCCACATTTTGAATGCATATTTTGTAGCACAGAGGGGATTAAATTCTAAATGTCTCAGCTGCTAAAGGCCCCTTCAGACTTCCCCAAAATGAAGAACAAAGAAGGAGAAAGCCTTCCCTAAAGCAATTCATCAGATCTATTTGGGCCTAGTGATATTCTCTCAGAGCTTGTGTGGATAAGTTGCACTGAATAGTTCAAGATTTGCAGCTGCTTGGAATATTTGAGAAAAATATTTCTCTAAATATTTAGAATGCATTTACATGTTCTGCTTAAAGTCTATTGAGACCCTGACAATTAATAGTTATACCATAATGATGACATCTTTCATTGTTTGACTGCTCAAAAAAATCCAACTATTTTCATTGTGTTCACATTTCTGATCTTAGGGGAATGACTTATTAAATTCCATGTCCGCTTTTTGCAGTATGAAAAGTTTGTACAACTGAGTTTTATGCATCATAACTCGACAGGTATTTACAGTTGTTTTCTTTTACCTAATTGTCAGTTGTTGAATCTAGGGTATGATCTGATTACTATAGTAAAGGCTGCAATGATCCCTTCCATAAAAAAAATTTTAGAACTAGAGTATGTAAATAGAGTATACTAATATTGATGGAATCAAAGCAATTACTAACATGTCATAATAAAATAAACTGAACTAAAACAATTTGAATAGGCTCTGTGAGAGTGTTAATGTCAATCCCAATAAAATAAAGTGACTGACATATTTCACTTAATTGGACAGTGAACACATTTTAGTATTGTAAACTTCCTTTTTCCATTTTCCATTTTACTGATTGCCCTGGTGTACGGGAAATGGACAGATTATTGCTTCCAACATGTTTAGCTTACTTTTAGTTTTATGATTTGAACACTTTCTGTAGGATCATCTTTTAGCAGTTTTGCTAGTGTTCCTTCTCAGTTTCTGAAAAAATATTAAAGATTTAAATTTTTATTTATTTTATCTTAATTAGGTGACATAAACTAGGTAACGGGGCATTTATGTACAAAAGTACTGCCTCCTTCCACCAAAAAATATGCCCAAGACTCTCCACCTGGTGGAGGGATGGGTGCTGGAATACTGTATTGCCAAGAACCAATTATGAACACCTTTGTAACTGTATGCTTCACTGTGGTATAATAAAAAATTAAAAAAAATGTGTTGAGAGTTGACTGAGAGGGAGTATCCTCCCTTCTGGATAAAGTGCCACAATAGAGTCTCCTTAAAAGATAATTTAAGGGGCCGGAGCGATAGCCCAGCGGGTAGGGCGTTTGCCTTACACGCGCCAGCCTGAGCCGGCTCGGGTTCGATCCCGGCATCCCATATGGTCCCCGAGCACCGCCAGGAGTAATTCCTGAGTGCAGAGCCAGGAGTAACCCCTGAGCATTGCTGGGTGTGACCCAAAAAGCAAAAAAAAAAAAAAAGAAGATAATTTAAGTATTAGGTAAGTAGCCAATGTGGGTGAATGTTTAGCTTCTAATACATTGTTTAATAAAATTCACTTGATCACTTGAATCCCGTTATTCATCGATTTGCTCGAGGGGGCACCAGTAACATTTCCATTGGACCCTATCACGTGCCAATGTAGCCCAATGGCATCTGGTTGATTCAGGAATATGAAGAGCCTCAAACCATTCCTTCAGGGTCTTGACAAGGAAGTCTGACCGTCTTGTAGGTGGGCGGCCACGTGATCTTTTGACATCCCGTTGGATCCAGTCAGTAACGGCTCTAGTCTAGCGGTTGTCTCCAAATCACATTACATGTCCAGACCATCTGATTTTCGATGCCTTGGCAAATGAGACAGCGTCCCTGATTCTGGAATAGCTACGGAGGTCGGAACTCCGGATTCCTTCTCTCACTTGAGTGAGGCATGATATTCCAAGTATAGCTCTTTCGATTCCTCTCTGGGAGACCCGAATAGTATTCTCATCCTGCTTTCGTAGGGCCCAGGTCTCTGAGGCTTATGTTAATGCAGGGAGAACTGTGGAGTCGAAGAGTTTAATAAAATTACAATATGTAAGTATTAATTTCCATGGCTTACTTTTTGAGAAAATAATTTTATAAAATACTTGTTATTAGTTGCCATCTAAAGGCAACTAGAGAAGCAAGCATGACAATAACACAGAAATAATTTACTAATGGACTGTTCATTTACAAATCAAGCATGATTCTCCATGTGACAATTTAGCCTATCCATTGCTTCATTATACTAAAAGTATTGACAAACTGCTGTAGTCACAAGCAAAGATATTAATATCTGGAGTGGCAAGAAAGACTGTTAACTGGAATGAAAAAATGATAGAAAATTTGGATATCTATGGCTTTTAGAAAATGAAATCATTGAAAAGCCACCAAGTAAGCTTTTAAAAATATGGTCCTCATTAGGGACTATGATATAAAAGTGCAACTATGAAATAATGGGAACTGGGTTAGTTTATGCAGTTTTGGCATCCACCAGGGTTGAAACCCATATCTTCATATATGTGAAACATTCATCCTCCTGAGCTATATACTCAGCCCCTCATGCAGTTCTGCTGGAGAATTCCACTAGCCTCTAAATCAACAGGTGGGTCACTCTTTCATCATTCTAAGAATTTAGAAGGGGTGTGCAATGACAACTCCCTTTGTTCATTCTCAAATAAACTCCAGACCTTTAGATTGCAAGGATTGAACTGCCATAAAATATTATATTTGTTCTTTGAGCTTGTGAAACTTATTTAAACTTTCAACCGAACATTTTATACATGTTGAGATGCATTCATTTTTGGTAGGCTCCTCTCCAACTAAATTTTTGTTGAGCATCACGGACCACTAGAAACTTTTAACGGGATTCCCTCAAAACAATCTGAAAATAAACATGTAAAATAAGTTTTATTGTATTAATAATTTTAAAGCAGTTCTTTATTGTGAAAGATAATAAAGAATATACATAGTAAACAGTTATAGACATGTTTTAACTGATACCAGTAAGCCTGGCAAGAAGCCAGAGCAAACCCCACATCATGCAGTCAGTCATTCTCAATATCCAGACTCCATAGTTCCTCAGAGCTCCATCCAAGAGAAAATCTGATCTTCCCCCTTTAAGTTTCATCAGTAAATGCTCGGGTTGAGAGCTTTCTACTGAGAATATACCACCTACACGGTAAAGCCTGGCAAGCTACCATGTTTTATTTACTTTTTTATGCCAAAGACTAGTAACTATTATGGACCTCAGTTCCATAAGCTGAAGAATGGTTTCGGGCTCCTCCTGTCCCTGTAGCAAGTAGATGCCCTTGGGTTGCACTTGCTTGTGACAGGACTAATGGAGTTGTTACTAGTTCCCACTCGAAGCAAATCAATGAACAATGAGAAGACAGTGATACAGTGATACAGTGACTCTCCACCACTTTGTTTCTTAACCTTGCTGTTCCCTTGGCCTGGAGTTCCTTCCTCTTTCCATTTATCTAGTATTTCCTCATTCTTGTGACAGTCAAATGATCCTGAATTGCCTTTCAGATAGCCTACCACTCACCTGACTCTAGTTTTACCTTGAGCATTTTTCTTTACTCCCTTGATGTAACATTCTTCTGTTATCTGTTATATGCCAGTTCTATTAAGTGTTAAGTTGTGCGTGTGTGTTGCTTTTTTGGGTAATACCTGGAAATGCTCAGGGGTTACTCCTGGCTCTTACTCAGGAATTACTACTTGTGGTGCTTGGGGAACCAACCATATGGGATGCCGGGATTGAACCGGGTCAGCCGTGTGCAAGGCAAACACCCTACCTGTTGTACCATCACTTCACCCCAGTTTTAAGTTTTGGAAAAAGATTGTGCCACAAGGTTTCATTTCTGATATTCACTATCTTGCCATGCCTATAATGAGCATGAACTCAATAAGCAATTGTGTCTTGAACATATTCATATATATCATATGTGTTAGTATTGTGTTGCCCAATTCCCATACCCTGCCACAAATACAAATACACAATAGTCTTATTACATTATGGTACTTGGAAACTTTAAAATATTTAATACATGATTTTTGTTGTAGTAGCTGAAGCTCAAGGTCACAGTCTGACACAGGTGACTACTGGAAGAATTCATATTCATATTGAGTTTGATTGTCCTTGGTCCTGGGGAGTACAGAATGTGCTTGAAGTTCTCCCTTCTCTAGTGAAATTTCAGGATGATTTCATATGAGTGCTCTGAGAATGCTTTCATGTTTGAAAAAGGACAGGAAAATGTGAAAAAAAAAGGCAATGAATTGGACCCAGGCAATGTAGCAGAAATGAGACTGGAAGGCAAGGCTGAGCCATGAAAGGGACACCTCTGGCCGCTGCAGAATAGTATTGCGCTGAGGCCCGGCTTTTTCTCTGCATTTGCTCCTCTCATCTTCTCTGTGCTCATTACTTTTCCACTTTGATAGAACATAGGAGGCAGACATGGATTGCTAGGGAGCAGCCTTTTACAAGTGTGATTTCATTTCATTTTGAAGTTTCTCTCAAAATGGTTGATATATTATTTTTCCCCATGTATGCATTATGTATGTGCTGCTGCTTGCCTTCAGAGAATTGAGAAAGGCTCTCCATGCCTTTTGTCCCCAATCCATAAGTCATGTAATGCGACACTGCAACCAAGAGAACCAAGAGACCTGCTGGGCTCTGGAAATATCAAAAGCACCAATTCCATCTTGGTTGCTTCAAAGCAGGCTGCGACTTTGCAACACACTACCTGATAGTGATTTGAAAAAAAGAAGAAAAGAAAAAAGATTCTTGCCTGTTTACTTAATGGGTGACTGGCCTCTTTGCTTTTATTTAGCCATCTGTTCTGGTCTATGGCCCTTTAAACTTGTAAGATCCATCACTTCATTTAAGCTGTTACCTTGACACATTGCAGTGTTGTGGACAGAATGATTCCATAGAGGAGCAAATTAAAATGGTTTTCATGATTAGAAGGTTAAATGAGGTAAGGCTGTGGTAGTTATTGATGAGATAAGGGGTTCTGAGGAGGCAGAACTCCAGGGACTTTCAGGTGATTGGAAAATTTAGCTGGCTAGACAGGGAGATGGGGTTTTGACAGATTCCACTGGCTGAGCAAGAGCAAAGACTCGTTGGATGTCCCTGAGTTATGGGGGGCTTGTTCTACTTTTTTTTTCCAGTGACTGGACATGTGGTCCCAGGAGGACATAAGAGATGGCTTTGGATATCTTTCTCCTTTTCAGCATGGTAGATAGAGCAAAAAAAAAAAAAAAAACTTATTTTTGCCATGAAGTGGCATGCCAAAAAATACATTAACAACAACAAACATTTAGTCATTCCCAGTGAGTTACTAGGCGTCTCATAAGTTTGGAGAAGAATCAGGGCATTCGTCAACTTCATAGAGGCATAGTTCTTGCCTAAAGCCTAGATTTGAAGGCAGAATTTTCCTATCATCTGCCCTGAGCTTTGCTTTTGCTTTACCCTTGGCATTCCCAGTCATTCCTTGGTGGTGGCTCCAGTTAACCAACCAGTACCTGAAAAAATTAACCTTTGACTATTTACTCTCTTTAATCAATTTCTGTTCCAGCTATTCTAGTTTCCTCTGACAGGATTAGTACTATTGAAGTTACCCACACCCAAAGTTTTCAGGCATCTTTGATTTTTCCTTCTGAAACTTCTATCCATCAGTAGCTTTCTTCCATCTAAATTGAACTTCTCATATTTTTTTTCCATCTGTATATTCCCCTGTGACTACTCCAGTCTTCACCCCTCATTATCTGTGGTCAATTAGAATAGCTTCTTATTTCATTGCTGTCTGGCTTTAATTCTTACCTACTTTAAAGCACATTAGCTACAAATGTTTGATTATAACTTATATCCATTACCTAAAACAAGCAAAACAATATCCCTTGTGTTTTCAGCTACCTAGCAAACTCAGTAGACTTCTCAGCTTTGCACCTGAAGCTGTTCACTATGGACATGGGATCTGTGATTCTGGCTTTTCTCATTCTCTGTATCCTAATCAAAACAGAGATATGTGGGTATGAAAATAAAAGTAACACTTTTTGGGGTCTTGGTTTGATTTCCTTTCTTTTGAAACCTCTACTATTGGTCTTTACCAATTAAAAACCCTAATAAAATGTCAAATTCAATCTCAAAACCATCTCTGCTTTCTTCTATGCCACTCAAATGCAGTTGCTCCTGCTCTTCTTTCATGGCAATATTTTTAGGCATTTAGGGGCTACTTGGAAAGGACTTTTTCAGCTTTTGAATCATACTTTTTGCATATATATACATATATATATATATATGTAGCATAAACCAAAGTTTTAATTTGGAGAATGCTCCATGAGAATTCAAAGAATGATTGATGATGTGACTGTGTTTACAAAATTGAGTAACAGCCATTCACTCATTCATCCATGCAAGCATGCATTTATTCAAATGTTTTGTTAGCTGCCCAGAATATGAAAGAAAGGGCTGTATAAAGGACTTGGGGTAAAGAATTTACTATGAATTTACTCAGGTTTTCCCGGAACTCAGTATTATGTTGAAATATCACAAATAATTACACACAAACACAATGTAGAACGATAGAAATTATCTTCAAGATCTGAAGATGTTGGGATGGCTTTTCTCTTTCTGGATGAATAGGGAAGTGGAGGGAAAGGAATTGAGCGGTTAAGAATGAGTTGTCCTTGGGAATGAATCTGAACTGGGCTTGGAAAACTGAATAGGAATCCTCAAGAATGATAGGGAGGTAAGGAAGTGTAGTAATGAAGTAGGAAGATCATCCATAGGAGCTGTTTTGTCTCCCCTCAGAGGCCCCCCAACATAAAGGCAACCTGGTTACCAAATGATTATTTTCTTACTCAAAGAGAAATAAATAGTTTTATGACTGAGTCTTTTGATTCTTTTACTAGAAAAACAGAGGAATAAAGAATAAACAGAGTCTCTTCCTCTGAGACTGCCTATTTATTGGTAAAAGTCATTCATTCTTTTTTTCTTTTCGGATGTTTTCTAGAGAAAGTCTGCAATTGCAGTGGGCTTCATAGCAGCGTTCCTCTTCCTGCTGGTTGTGCGCCTAGTAAATGAAGTGAATTTCCCATTGCTACTGAACTGCTTCGGACAACCTGGTGCAAAATGGATGCCGTTCTCCTACACATACAGGCAGTCCCTCCGAACACACTATGGCTACATAAATGTGAGGACGCAAGAGGTAAGACTTCTGAGAGTTTCCTGGGATTTGAAGGTTGCTATGGTAACACTTTTATTTAGGACCAGGTTGGCTTTCAATCATAGAATCTTCTTCGTCCTAACCAGCTTTTGGATCCCTGACATTTTCTACATCCTTACTCTTTGTTTTCTACCGACCCATGTCTAAAGTCTGCTGCCCCATGTGAGATCTTCTGATTCACTAGCTTCATGTTGAGTTGAGGAAGCAATTATTTTCTTGGAGGTGTTGTGGCATAATATACATATCTTTCCACTTAGAAACTCTGATCAGCACTAAGATGGAGAAATAACTGGCTTTTTAATTTTTTGGAGGTCAACTGGTTGGGGACAAGTCCTTGTGGTGAGCAGATCAGCATTTATACACTGTAAAATTCTGTAACCCTTAAATCTAGAAAAGGAAAGGCCTTGGTAATTTTAAAATTCTCAGTAACTGTAAAGATGTTGGGATTTAAAGTGTCTTCAAATTAAAAGGTGTTAAAATAATATAAGTCCTATTGTCAGTGAGCCTCTAAATCATTGCAGCAATTTGGTAATAAGAGTTAGGGGGATATTAACAGTAAGAAAGTACACTTTTACCAACAAGGATTTATACTGAGAAGTTAAAATGTAGAATCTCATGAAATGTAAAATTCTGTCTGGAAGTGGTTAATAAAATCATTCTCTTGCTTTGTTTTTTATGTTGTGAGGTTAACATTCAAAGTTGCAAAGTTCAAACCTATGTGAATTTTTGGAGATAATGGTGTAGATATCTGTGCATGTTTATCATTGGGGAGAGTTTAGGGTCATATACCACAGAGAGGTTATTTGATAAAGAATTTAAAGATGCACAGAATGCTATTCCTGTCCTGAGAGCTAATCTTAGTATCCTGCAAAGGATACTGAAAGATGGTTCACCTCCTTTTATAGGCAATATTATACCTGAGTCATTGCTTCTGGTTAAATTGATTTTTTTTTGAAAATTGTTTCTTTATCTACAGTCTTGATAGACTTTTCATTAAACCTTTATGGTAAAGGGGGAAAAATGCACCATTAATAGCATAAATTCTTAGGAGCTTTGCTTGATGTTTATCCTTTAATTGGTTTTAAATTCATTTTTTGAATGTCTATAGCTTGAATTCATTGTGTGTTCTAATAAATTGATTACCTATATAAAATGCAGCTCTTAAATAAGAGTTCACCCTATTCTCATCTTTTGTTACTTTTATTTCTGGCTGTCATGTTATAGTCTATAGCTCTATTAGATCATCTTAATCATTGCTTGAATGCCTGTCTCAGGCAGTAAATGAAACACGTGACTGAAGTGTCTAACAAATTACTCTCATGAGAAAAATACCTACAAATATCAAAGACTCTTTTTGTTTGTTTAATGTTAATAGATTTGATTTTGGCGTGTTGAGGGAAAATGTGACCTAAGAATGTAGTTATTTAATTAGTCATATTAACCATACTACCTTTGAAAATTCTTTGTTATAGTTATATTATTTCCCACTGAAGTATAATAGACATACATCATTTTAGATTCATGTGTATAAAATTTATATTTATTGTAAATTAACTATCAAAATATATACTACATTTTCTCAGAAAAATTGTACCACAGTGATTATAGTTCCAAATTGTGCTTGTTATTTCCTAGACATTTTATTTTGCGTCCAGAAGATTTTACCTGTTAGTTCCCTTCACAAATTCAACCATTCTCAACTTTTTACCCCTTACTGCCAATTTATTTTCTATCTCTCTTACTATACTTTTTAATGCAATAGTTTTATAAAAGAAAATTTATCATTATTTTGTTTCTACAGAGATTATTTCTTGGTTCAAGTAAAATTACTGGAAAAGAAATCATTAGACTTTGGAGATACACATATATAATTTGATTGTTGGTCTGACACTGACCAAAACTTACAGAACAGGGTTAATAACAAATGAGAAAAGTTAACATGATAATTAAATGGAAAACATTCATTGGTCTGGCTAGTTCCTAAGTAATATTCAGAGAACATGTTCAGAGTGTCTTTTGCTTTTTGTATATGTTACTAGTTATGACATGAGGTGTTCACCATGAATAGCCACTAAATACCAAAGTCCAGAGTGCCAATAAATATATCAAGGTGTTCTAAATCTTCTTAGTGTTTTTCAAATGGAAATGACAATGAAGAAAAATGTTCATATTTATCATTATATGCCAAGTACCAGATTTGTAAAACTAAGACTCAGGGGATGAGAGAGAATTCAGTGATCAAGAGTGCTTTACTTGCATATACTAGGAACTAACTTTGAACTTCAGTACCATATGATCCATGGACAATGATGAGTATAGTTTTTGGGGCCCCTGGCACTGTGAGTTCTAGTCCTGGAGGCAAGAAGGTCCTGGGAAAGTTTAAAATGGAACAGTTATTTCCCAATTAATAAAGTTCCAACTTATAAGTTAGAACAATCACTTTGAAAAACAGATATTCTTTACAGAATATAATTAATTTCTGTACCCCTTGGATAGCATTTTCAGAGATCTGTCTGTCTGTTTGTCTGTCTGTCTGTCTATCCACTGAGACACTCAGAAGCATATGCATTAATGACCTCAACATTTGTTAATAACTGCTAAATCCTGAGAAATAGTCTCATTTCTATCCATAAAAGAGCAAATTAAAAGTGCATACATATACTGTAATTTCATGCCAAAATGAAAATAAAAACAGTAGCTACATGGAACATTGGGATGAATCCTAAACAAACCTGACTTTTTACAAAAGATGAAAGAATAGAAGAGTGCAAACTATAACACAATTTCTATATCCTGTAAGAGGCAAAACTATATGGTAGTCTCTAGAGAGCACATAGATTGCAGGCAAAACTGTACCAGAAAAATAAGCAAGAAAACTATATATTGATGGAGAGTGATAATAAATAGATAAAGATATGAAATAAGAAAAGGAAAAATGTCAAGGGAATTGTTTTTATAAGTGAGGCAAGCAGTATGTGGGAGATCTGTGATTGTGGTCATTGTGGGGTTCTGAATGGCAGAAACACTCTCCCTCTTGATCCAGTTGGAAGTTAGTTTATATATTTATTATGCGTGTATTAATGTTATTTCCATTTTTTGCATGTGCATTTATAATAAAAACAAAATATATTTCCAGCCCAAGTAGGATATTTATTGACTACAAACCTCTCAAAATATTCCACCTAGTTTAATTGCAAGAGGTGATTAAAAATAAGCAAAGGGTCATTAAGCAATGTAAAGAAAACTGGAAACATTTGAAATACATAATTTAATTTTTATAGACTTGATGGTATACCAGTAGCCTCTTTCTTTAGTCTATGAACAATAGAAACTGAGTCTTTATATTGTCACATGACTGTAGGAGGTGCAACAAAAATATTTGTTTGCATGGAAGTTGAAAATCAGCATCAAAATATTCACGTTTTCTTGCAGACTCAAATTAGTCAAAGATATAATTGGCAGAAAAGTAAAATTTGGTGCCTCTATCCCTTCTTTCTCTTTGTTTTGATTTTTCTTTTTTCATAATTCCACCCCACCGGAGCTCCACTTATTGGCCAGATGTTCTGTAAATTGCCCTTATCAGTTGGTAATAGTTTCTGACATGGTGACATTCAGTAAAAAACAAATAAACAAAAAATCTGGGGAAGATATTGTCTTTGAGAGCTAAATAAATGGAGCTAAAATTATAAATAATGGACTTGGTACTGTAAACTGCAATAGTGATTCTTAAAACTTGCTTCACATGGAGTCGCACATACTCTTATGACCCTGTTCATTCTAATCTAATTTTGAGAAGGGTCAAAGCCATGATTAAACTGAGTCTAGTCTACCCCAAGCAAGTTTATTTATTTTGAGATCTTGATCTTTGAAATACAGAAAAATAGTTAAGAGTTAAGTTTCTTGCCTTGCATATTCCCAACCCTGGTTTAATCCCTGATACTGCATGTGGTCATCTGAGCACTGCCAAGAATGACTCCTAAGCAGAGCCAGGAGTAGTAGTCTCAGAGCACTCCCAGGATAACACCAAACATGTCCCTTAATAAAAAGGAAAAATAATAGTATGTTTATCCTTGAAGATTTCTCAGAAGTTTTTCAAAGACATTGTCATTATTTATTATGGTTTTATTGACTGATGCTTCAGCTGAACTAGACATTGCTGCCAAGTATTTTTAACCAGAATTATTAACATGACTCTCCACTACTGCCTAAATAAGGTGAGGACCAGGTAGCATAATTAAGATGAAACTTTAGTGGACACCATGGAGAGCTGAGCTGCTTAGGAAAAAATCTAATTATCTGGTTATTTTGTAAAATAATTTGAGTTCTGGTCCCTTTGGCTTGGCACAAGTGGAAATATAGAAGTTTCATGAATGACATAAGTGGCACTGAGCTCTGAAGTCCATGCATTGTGATTTATATTCAGTTCATCTAACCAATTCTTCTAGGTTTTTGAGTTATTCATCCCCAAGGGAATTATAAGATGTAATATTACAAGAAATACAGGGAAGTTTTATATAATCCCATTTGTTTATCATTGCTTCCATTTGCTTGGTCAGCGGTGTGTCATCTTTAAAGATACTTTTCGTTTCGATGTCATAGAGCGTTTCTCCTATGTTTTCTTCGATGTACCTTATAGATTCATGTCTGATATCGAGATCTAGAATCCATTTTGATCTGACTTTTGTGCATGGCGTTAGAAGGAGGTCTAAGTTCATTTTTTTACATGTAGCTGCCCAGTTTTCCCAGCACCATTTGTTGAAGAGGCTTTCTTTGTTCCACTTAATATTTTTTGCTCCTTTATCGAAGATTAGGTGGTTGTATATTTGTGAGTGCGTTTCAGGATACTCAGTTCTATTCCATAGGTCTACGGGTCTGTCTCTATACCAATACCACACTGTCTTAATTACAACTGCTCTGTAGTAGAGCTTGAGGTTGGGGAAATTGATACCTCCCATCTTCTTTTTCCCAAGGATTGCTTTAGCTATTCGTGGGGTTTTATTATTCCATACAAATTTCAGGAATTCTGCACCTCAAAAGAAACGGTGACCAAGATACAAAGACAATCCACAGAGTGGGAAAGGATATTCACCCAATACCCATCTGTCAAGGGGTTAATATCCAGGATATATCAGGCACTGGTAGCACTCCACAAGAAGAAAACAGCCAACCCCATCAAAAAATGGGGAGAAGAAATGAACAGATGCTTCCAAAAAAGAAGAAATTCGAATGGCCAAAAGGCATATGAAAAAGTGCTCTTCATCTTTAATCATCAGGGAGATGCAAATCAAAACAACAATGAGGTACCATCTCACCCCACAGAGACTGGCACACATCCAAAACAGCAAGAACAACCGGTGCTGGCGTGGATGTGGGGAAAAAAGGGACTCTCATCCACTGCTGGTGGGAGTGCCGACTGGTCCAGCCCTTTTGGAAAACAATATGGACATTCCTCCGAAAGCTAGATATTGAGCTCCCATTTGATCCAGCAATAGCACTCCTGGGAATATACCCGAGAGACCGAAAAACCCATAGCAGAAACACTATCTGTACTTCTTTATTCATCTCTGCGCTATTCACTATAGCTAGAATCTGGAAACAACCTAAATGCCCGAGAACAGAGGGACTGGCTAAAGAAACTGTGGTTCATCTACACTATGGAATACTATGCGGCTGTCAGAAAGGATGAAATTATGAAATTTACCTGCAAATGGATGGACATGGAGTCTATCATGCTGAGTGAAATTAGTCAGAAGGAAAAGGACAGATATAGAATGACTGCATTCACTAATAGGATATAGATACCAGTGTTTTAATAAATATGGGAAATTGTAATGGCAGATTAAAACTCACCACTGAATATACACAAAGAGACTTAAGTGATTAACTCTAACTATCTGCAGGGCTAGCCACAATGTGTAAAATAAGAGGGAGAGAGATGCAGAGACAGAGAGAGAGAGAGAGAGAAAGAGAGGAAACTGGGGTACCTGCTATTAAGGCGGGTGGGGGGGATGGGAGGGAGAGGGGTACATTGGTGGTGGAAATGGGGCACTGGTGGAGGGATGGGTGCTGGAATACTGTATTACCAAGAACCAATTATGAACACCTTTGTAATTGTATGTTTCACGGTGGTATAATAAAAAAATTAAAAAAAAAAAAAAAAAAATACAGGGAAGTAAAGCTTGTGGACTTCCTATTATTTCGAATTGTTACCTAATTCTGGGTGAATTAGGCTGAATCCTGAATCAACCAGATGCCATTGAGCTACATTGGCACATGATAGGGTCCAATGGAAATGTTACTGGCACCCGCTTGAGCAAATCGATGAATAACGGGATTCAAGTGATCAAGTGATCAAGTGACCTAATTCTGTGAAAATTAGGAAGATGCTTTAAAAGAGTAATTAAAAAAATTAGATTCCTCCCCATTTTGCTAATGGGAATCTAAATATAATATGGCTGTTTGTTGGTTTCTGTCAATTGTTTTTTCTGTTCTTCCTATTCTTAACTTATGCAGACTTAAGTTTCATTTTGCTTTGTTTTATTTTGCCTTTTCCCTTTGGTGATTGGGTGAATAAGGCTACCTGTGGATTTCTTAAGTGTGGCTTCATGTGAACCTCACTGGGCTGTTGTCCTTATTCTTGTATCTCATTTTACTATGGGGCACATGCATCTTCCTGTTGTTGCTCACACACTAGGTTGGGGGGGAATTTCCCATGTGGTGTGGTGCTCACACATTGTTGGTTATAATACTGAAGAAGGGTCGCACACTTTAGTTGCAGTGCATGCATATATCCAACTTTGTGCAGAACTCAGACACATTCTTACAGCATTGTAGTCTCACATAACAGAACTACATGTGGACAGCATTTGGGGTTGTAAATTCTGTTGTACTGCCTTGTGATTGCAAGATGGGTGCTTTGCACTGAAGCCAACATGGGCCATTGATCCCTCCCCCAAGTTTTTATCTTTGTGGGAAAGGAGTATTTAGAAGCAGGGAATCAAAATGAACACAAACTAAATAGATGATACTAGAATTATTGATGTCTACAATGAACACAGAACCTAGAATTCCTCATAAATACTTAGATTAGAACTGACAATTTACCACTAAACCAAACTTGGATTGGGGGTTATTTAGACTTTTTAAGTAGGCTTTATATTACTCCCATTTTATTAATTATCCACTGACTGCTTAGACTTCCCTGCATGCTGTTACTCAGATAATAATACAAACCATTCTAAAGGACTTAATTTAATGGACGTCACCTATTGCATAAGGCAATCATTGTATTATCTATGGACCTTGGGTATCACCGTATCACTGTCTTCCCGTTCATCATCAATTTGCTCGAGTGGGCTCCGGTAACATCTCCATATGTCCTGTCTCATGCTACTAGAGCCCAAGGGCATCTGCATGCTCCAGGAACATAAAGAGCTTCAAACCATTCCATCAGGTCATGGGAATGAGGTCTAAAATTGTTACTGTGTTTTGGCATATCAAATACAACATGGGTAGCTTGCCAGGCTTTGTCGTGCGGGTGGCATACTCTGTAGTCACCTCTGATCTCCAGCATTTATTGATGAACCACACGGCCGCGCAATCTGGGCTGTGATTAGCTCTTCTGCTGGGTGGAGTTCTGACGAGAGGGAGTCCGGATGTGGAAAATGGTGGCCCTCATGGAGTTGGGGGTCGTCTGGCTTCTTGTGAGTCTCTGCTGGGGTGGCGGGCCAGGGCTAGAACCTGTCATCCCTCCCGGGCACCTCATGATCGGCTGGGCAAGGGAGAGCAAGTAGCAGCTCTGCCCCATGTCTGTGAGTCTCTGGTCCCTAAAACCCACTAGGAGTGAGCCCTGTGTGCAGAGCCAGAAGTAAACACTGAGTGCCTCATCAGCCCAAAAACAGGGGGCAGGAGTTTCACGATTCTGATACAGGGTCTACTCTGCATAAAAACTGGTTGGGGAGGACCAGAGAGCTAGTACAGCCAGTAAAGCATCACATACGGTCCCCGAAACCCACCAGGTGTGACCCCTGAGTATATATGTATATATGCCATGCAAATAAATGCAGTCATTCTATATCTGTCTTTTTCCTTCTGGCTCATTTCACTCAACATGATCCTCTCCATGTCCATCCATTTAGTGGCAAATAAAGCTCAATAAATAAAAAAGAAAAACACAGAAGGATCAAACAGCTCAGTAAATCTTCACACTATCTTGGTATAGTGAAATATACACTTCACCCATTATGATTTAAGAAAAATAGTTTATCGTTGACAAAAGCTTGTAAACTTTGGGTATTCTCCTTTCTTGTTGGTGAAAAATTTAAATTTTCATTTTAAATAAATTGCAAAAGGTAAATTTCAAAAGGCTTATCACGGGGCTTAGATCAAAGCAGATTTTGGTGTATCAGGGTAAACAGGGGAGGAATAAAAGAAAACAGACTAACCGAAAGGTTGGTGGTTTGTGCCAACCCAGGGACGCCAGATGTTGGGGGGCGCCGCTGGGGTCCCCCAACAGTGCCAGGAAGTTAGTTCCCTTCTACCTCCGAAGCAGGTGAGGAATGGATGAAAACTCAGGAATCCGATGCAGTTTTAAAAAGGGCTTTACAGTGTGCTAACAATTGTTGAGGGTACTAATGCCAACCTAGAACTGAGCATTAAATAGAGGCAAAAGATACACATGACAACCCTTTAATGTATTTTCTGTAATCCATAGTCTGGAGGGAAGGAAAAGAGAAAGAGAGAGAAATGGAAAGAAATAAAGAACCTGCCATGGAGCAGGGCTGGGGGAGGGGAGGGAACAGGGGACGTTGGTGGTGGGAGATGGGCACTGGTGGCGGGATGGGTGCTGCAACACTGTTTGACCAAAACCCAAATATGAACTTTTTAATTGTATATCTTTGTAATTTTAAAAATAAAAAAATTAAAAAAAAAATAAAAGGGGTTTACTATTACAGGTTCCAATATACAATCCAAGAGCAGGGAAAGCCTCCGGACTCTGTGTTCCCAGCTAGGCCCCAGCCAGATGCAGGCTAAGATGGCTGCCACCATGTGTTGAGGCCCAATGGAGAAGCAAAACAAAGGGAAACCGAAAAGGCAAAAAAGGGGGAAAAAAAGAGCCCGAGCTTCTTTCTTGCAGCTTATTTTATAGCTTGAAATCCTGCCCAAACTCCCCAGCCCAGCCCATTCTGGGCTGGGCTATCTAAGGGATGAAAATTCAAAGCCTCCCAGCAGAGCTGGGAGGAGCTGCAAGCCAAATGTAAACTTCTCCTGGCAGGGTCAAATGCCTTCAGGTAACTTCTCCCAGCACCTCACCCAATGTCTTTTTATATGCTAATGTTTTGAGCCAAGACCAGCCAGGAAATACCTGCACAGGGTAGAGGAAGGGGCTCTTAGAGGAGTCCTGCAACACCCGTGTATCAACCACGGTATTGTCTTTTTGTTGGGTGTCCAGGTGTGAAGATGTTACTCAGAATAAGCCTCCTGTGACTGACTGGCATTAACTAGTAGATAAGAGAATCAGGCTCTGGAGACCAATTTGGTGCCTCAGCCTAACCTGCACAGCAATCTGTGTCATTGACAGATGACTCTTAGATCTGAAGACCAACCTTCAAGTGCTGTAGCTGCAGAGTGTTTGGGTGATGGTGCCTAAAGAGGTGCTAAGTGAAAAGCAAGGGGGTTCCTAGAACATGGCTGTCAAGTTGTGTGGCTGCATATTGATTTGCTTAACAATTTAATGAGGCTGAAGTATGCTTCTTTAAAAAAATGAGAACATTTGAAAGCCTCAAGTAGACTAAATAAGAATACTTAGGATCAGTTGCTGTGACAGACAGGCCGCACTAGCCTAATTAAAGATGTGCATAACATATTGATGTTGCAATAGAATTTTCCAAATTGTGGTTATAGCAACAATTAAGGAGTAGAGCTGACTTTCTTGGCAATAAAAGCCCACACTCTGCACATTCAAATAAATGCACACATGTAACTAAAGCTGACAGGATAGGTTTTTCTTATTAGGGGGATACATACAGGCTTTGAATTTTATATATGATATATTGAAAACAATTATAAATATATATTCAAAATGTTTCAAAATAATTAATTTAATTGTTAACTAAGTATGAATATTCAAATTTGTGTAACTATACACCAGGAGACATTTCAGCTGTTAAATTGTTGCAGAAAACAGCTCAATACAAAAAAAAAAAAAAGATAACTAATTTGACATGTGTATATTGGGTTCATAATTTTAAGAAAATTTGTTTTTTTCTCCACCAAGGATGATGGCCTAGATGGAGTGGAGTAAAATGTATCTTTCTTGGATTGGTTGAAGCAGTTTCTGAACAATGACCCTGTCTCACAGCAATCTGTGTTCTAGTCCCAAATGAGAGGGAGAGATATCATTGTGCATTGGAGATGTTCTTGATAGTTCCTTTGAGAGAGGTGGGATGTTGTGTGGCAGAATTTGGGCAAGCTAGAGAAAAGGGCAGAGACAGCGAAAAGAATGGCAGAAGTTCAGAACATACTATTTTTCTCTAGCTTCTAGCATTCCGCATAGAGCAAAGGCCCTATACCAAATTCATGGTAAATGCCTGTTGTCTGCAATGGCAATCACCATGGCCTGATATTCTATTGATTGGTTCATTTACTACCTTTCATTAGTTTTCATTTGTGAGGTTTTCCTATTTTTTCACTGTTACCCAGACTTTAGAGAGCTCTTATCTTGTTCCTACCATTCCCCAAATTATATACCAGTCTCTTTTAATAATGTTTTTCTCTGTATATTACTGATATGGACACAGTAGGCTTGTGTTTGAGGGCTCCCCTGAGGTACAACCATAGGCTTATGTTTCCAGGGAAATCATATACACATGGGAGCTATACGTAGTATAGTGTGTTAGGAAGTAGTATATCGCTATAAACTATAAGTAGGTCTCGGCCACTCCCATTTTATTATTTACCCACTGACTGCTTAGACTTCCCTGCCACGTCATTTCTATATGTATTACGTAAATCTTCATATTAAAGAGATTGACCCAATTGCTGCATATGGCAATCACAGTATTAATGTACTGACCTTCAGTACAGAGAAAGCTCAGTCTGCCACAGTGCAGCTTACTTTGGGGTTGTAGAAAGTGCACCCATTGGTAACTGGGATCTGAGACTGTGAATGGGATCTCTGGAAAGGGAAAATTTGTGCTAACACATGCAAAAAAATAATATATACACACAGTATATATCCATCCATATTTATATGATATATGCATATATAAATATTCAGAAAATGAATACATTTATGTATGCATGCATGCATGGACTACATTTATACATGCACAGATAATAATTTATACTTAAATGAAAACATCTATAGACTACATGTATATGCATATAGAAACATAAGTATCTATCTACCTGTCTATGCAATATGTTCCATTTATACTAGATAATTTCTCTGCCTGTCCACTTTCACTCTCTTCACTATAGAAACAAGACTGTACCTTCTGTTCATTAAACTAACCAGAAAATTCAGAGTAGTTAAATCAAGAGCACCATGGCCAAGCATGGACAATTCTGAATCCTTCTAAGATTTTGCTTTAGTAACATGGTGGGAAAGAAGCTCTTAACCTGTAAAGATATTTGTTTCTTTGGTTTTGGGGTCACACCCAATATTTCTCAGGGATTAATTTGGATCTATACTTAGGAATCACTCCTGGGGGACCACATGTGGTACCAGGAATCAAACCCAGATTGTCTGCATGCAAAACAAGTGCTCTATCCATTCTACAATCACTTCATCCCCCTTTATTTGTTCGATTTTAGTGCAGAGGGTTGAGTCCAGGTTTAATATATACAAACTTCTGTTTGAGGACCCTGGCTTGTTGTGTGGTAGCTATTGTGATGTGATTGAATGTCAATGGTTGTGTTTCCTGGAGGAAATTACATCTGGACACTGAGAGAAGCAGAAACAGGTTACAGAGCTAAATTTCGGTAATAAACTAACTATTTTTCTAGCTACTGTCCTTAACAAGTCACCTCTTTTTTCTCCTTTCAGTGTGGGTAAGAGGATTGGGTTGGGGATATGGAAAATGGGTCTGTACATGGGCAAGGCAATCGCTCTTTCAATAAGAGCTTTTCATAACCCAGTTATTCTTTAAATCAGCCTTCCATCACTTGTGGGTTTTGGGGTATCTTTTTTTCTCCTAGTTATTACTATTTTTTCCTTGAGGTCATGTTGGTGTATAAGATAGAATATGTTTCATAAGTACTATTTAACATGCCTTCAAAATGTGTTACTACACCATGGACCCATCCCCCAGATACTAATGTTCCTCTACCGCCATCCACTGGGAACGCCCCATCACCACCACCATCACCATCTGCGCTGCTTCCACTGTTTTAGCTCTTTCTCCCTGACCCTCAATTCCCGTCAGACTCCAAGGACTTGTTCTCATTTGCTTTTCTTATAGTGTCCATGCTTTGTTTCTTTATATCAAACCTGAGTAAGATCAACATATAAATATCTTGCTTCTTCTGAAATTTTGCTTGTTAGCATAATCCCTTTTAGCTCAATCTATGAGATCCCAAAAGGACTTTTATATTTCTTATATTTTTATGTATCTTGTACATTAATTAGTAATACTACTCTGTGTCTATATACAAGACTTTTATCTATTCATCTGCCATTGATCACTTGCATTGTTCCATGCATTAGCTATTGCATTGCAGTGAACTTAGGTGCACTTGTGTCTTTTTTGTGTCTTTTTGCCTTCATGTTTTTGTATTTTTTGGGAGAGACACCTAAGAGTGGAATTGCTGAAACATATGATACATCTATTTTTAATACCTTGAGGCATGTCGATCCATTTCCCATGGAGACTGGATCAGTTTGCTTTCAAACCCACAATGTACAAAAAGTCCATTTTTCCATGCTGCTCACACTTAGTTTTGGAATTTAGGAATTTTATTTTGGGGCCACACCTACTGGTACTCAAGAGTTGCTGCTAGCTCTACACTCAGGAATTGTTTCTGGTGGTGTTTGGTTACCATATGGGATGCTAGGGATCAAACTCAGGTTGGGTGTGTGCAAGGCATGTACTATACATACTATATTATGTGTTTTGGAGTATTTTACAGTGATGCCTTTTGCTTTTGGAGCCAGGGATTTGGCCTCACACGTGAGAGACAGAGCTTTACTGCTGAGCTATGTCGCTGAACCAGGGATTTCGTGGAATGGGCAGTCAGGCTTCTGATGCTTGGGCGCCTTCTAACGTTCTTAGTCAAATGGTCTGGTGTGTCAACGCAAGGCACCGCGAGAGCCTGGGCACTGTGGTACCAAAATTACCTGGGCTGCCTGAGCTTAGGGGCTTTCAGGTCTGCACCTAGTGACATTGAAGTACTATGTGGTGCTGGGGATGGAGCAGGCGTCAGCTGCTTGCAAGGCAAGTGCCTTAACCCCTATACTATCTCTGGATTTTTTTGGCACTGGATTTTTCTTTTTATGGTGCACACTGTATTCTAGGTATGAGATGATGTCTCATTGTTCTTTTGATTTGCATTTCCCTGATCATGATTATGAGCACCCTTCTACCCCTATCCATATACCTGTTGACTATCTGTAAGTCTTCTTTGAAATGTCTGTTTAACAATTCTCTCCATTGTATAATGGGGTTGTTGTTTTCTTGCAAATAGTTTTATGAGTTCCTTATATAATCTGGATATTAGTTCTTTATCAGATGTATGGTTGTGAGTATTTTATTCCACTCCATAGAATGCATTTTATTTTAATAATAGTTTCTTTTTTAGGTAGAAGACTCTTAGTTTGACATAATCACAGGATTATTTTTGCTTGAATTTCTCTTAGTATTGGACACATTCCACAAAACATCCGGAAATCATCATCACGGGGTTTTTGCTTATGTTTCATTTATTTATTTTTATGGTTTGGCACTAACATTCAAGACTATATGTGATTTAGAATTAAGTTTTGTGCATTTGCTGATATAGTGATTGTTTTTGGGTGTGATTATGATTTTCTAATTTCCCCAATTCTGTTCAGTGAATAGATTTTCTTCTGTTCATTTTATGCTATTGGTCTGTTTATCATGAAAGACAGTTCATATATGTAAAAAAATTAATTCTGGTTCTTATTAATAATTAAATTGACCTCTGTTTCTATATTAATTCCAATGCCATACTATTTTGATAAGTCTCTTTGTAGAATAATTTTAAGGAGGGGGTTTGATACTATCTATTTTTATTTTCTCCTCAGGATTGTTTTGATTATTCTGAGTCATTTTATGGTTCTGTGTACATTTCAGTTATATCTGATCTATTTTAATGAAAAAATGCCATTGAAATTTGATAGAAATCATAACAGATGTGTATATTGCTTTGTGTAAGATGGGCATTTTAAGAATGTTAATTATTCCAAATTGTGAACATGAACTATCTGTATATTTCTTTACGTTTGCTTTAAGAGTTTTTTTCCTTTTTTTTTTTAAAGAAGTTTTATCCGTAAGTTTTTCCCCTTCTTTGCCAAATTGATTCTTGGTTACTTAATTCTATCTCATGTAGTTTTTTCTTTTTTATTATTATAGTTGGCATGGTTATAGTAAGGTTCAAGTTTATGGTGTTGATGTAGAAAATGACTGCATCTCATCACAATTTTTGAAGAAATAAACTGTTCACTAGTATAGCTTTACTATTTATTACTCCAGTTCCAGGTGTTTGTTGACTTATAGTCCAATTTAAATTTAAAGTAAATATAGCTTTATTATTTTTATTAATCGATCATTTATTAGTTGTATTTTTGGACCATACCAAGCACTACTCAGGTAGTATTCCTGGCTGTGCACTCAGGGATGATTCCTGGCGGAGCTTGTGGGACAGAGACAGAACCCAGGTCAGCTGCATTCAGGGAAAGTGACTTACCTATTGTACTATCTCTGTGCCCCAGAGAAATTTCCTAATAGTATATTCACTTACCTATGGCTCTCTACATTTATTCATTTGTGCTTGGAATTCTTATTTTTTAAATTATTTTCTACTTTAATTGTAATGTTTCTCATGTGCTGTGCCTTTTAAGGTTTATTCTGTTTGACACTCGAGCTTTCTGAACCTGTGTGCCCATATAATACGACAAATTTTGGAATATTATTTCTTAAAATACAAATTCTGTTTCATTCTCTATCTTGTCTCTCTCTCTCTCTGGGAAGTCTATAGTACAAATGTTTTTCTCATTGATATTGATGAATCTTATATTTCAAGGGGCTTTATTTAGATCTTCCCAGAGGTTCTCAATAGCTACTCCTGGTTCTGTGCTCTGGGGATGTTATGCAGTGCCAGAAATTGATCTGATCAACTACATGCAAGGCAGACACCTTAACACCTATAATGTATCTCTACCTCTTATTCAATTAAAATATATAGTTTTGCTAGTCTTAGAATAGTTTTAAGTAAAATTTAATTTAGATATATTTGAGTTCACATGTTTACAATAGTGTTAACATAAAAATATATATGGTTTTGATATACACCGTTACTTTACTTCACCACCACCCTTGAAAAATGTCCTTATTGAAACTCATTTTTAAATAAGGTGCTACATAGGGTTCAGAAGAATGATCTTTCTAATCTACACTTTAAAACTGCATTGAGTTTGAGAAGTTTAACCCTTAAGTCCATCATTTGTCACGGGGTTCAAAGGAATGAGGCATTTCTTTGCTTAGGCATTCTTTCACGCACATTTCAGGAAATTAAAGTTTTTTTTTAAGCCAAAAAAGGAAGGTCACAGTTGGGAAAACTGGGCAGCAACGTGTAAAAAGAATTTGGACCTGTGTCTAACACCATGCACAAAAATCAGATCAAAATGGACTAAAGATCTCAATATCAGACTTGAATCCATAAAGTACATTGAAGAAAATATAGGAAAAACCCTCCACCCTCCACATTGAAGCTAAAGGCATCTTCAAAGGTGAAACATCACTAACAAAGCAAACTAGAAGAAAAGATAAACATATGGGACTACATGAAACTGAAAAGCTTCTGCACCTCAAAAGAAACAGTGACTAAGATACAAAAAGCAGTCCACAGAATGGGAAAGAATATTCACCCAATACCCATCTGATAAGGGGTTAATATCCAGGGATATATCAGGCACTGGTAGAACTTTTACAAGAAGAAAACAAACAACCCCATCAAAAAATGGGGACAAGAAATGAACAGAAACTTCAGCAAGGAAGAAATTCGAATGGCCAAAAAACATATGAAAAAATGCTCATCATCACTAATCATCAGAGAGATGCAAATCAAAACAACAATGAGATACCACTTTACACCACAGAGACTGGCACATATTCAAAAGAGCAAGAACAACAAGTGCTGGCGTGGATGTGGGGAAAGGGGACACTCATCCATTGTTGGTGGGAATGCCGGCTGGTACAGCCTTTCTGGAAAACAATATGGACTTTCCTCCAAAGACTAGAAATTGAACTCCCCATTTGACCCAGCCATACCACTCCTGGGAATCTACTCTGGGAAACCAAAAATAAGCAGCGGAAACACCATCCCTACTTTTATGTTCATAGCAGCATTATTCACAATAGCCAGAATCTGGAAGCAACCAGAGTGCCCGAAAATCGATGACTGGATAAAGAAGCTTTGGTACATCTACACAATGGAATACTATGCAGCTGTTAGGAAAAATGAAGTTATAAAATTTGCCTATAAATGGATGGACATGGAGAAGATTATGTTGAGGAAATTAGCCAGAAGGAGAGAGACAGATACAGAATGACTGCATTTATTTGTGGCATAAATATATATGTACATATTATGATACCAATATCCAAGGTCAAGTGAAACATATATCAGGAGGTCTTGTCAAAGGTGGAGATTATCACAAACGGTGGGAGTCAGGAGTTTAGGTAAGACAGAAAATGGAACAGGGGGCTAACAATAGTCGAGGGTACTAATGCCAACCTAGAACTGAGCATTAAATAGAGGCAAAAGGATACAAATGACAACCTTTTAATGTATGTTCTGTAATCCATAGTCTGGAAGGGAAGGAAAAGAGAAAGAGAGAGAAATGGAAAGAAATAAAGAACCTGCCATGGAGCAGGGCTGGGGAAGGGGAGGGAACCGGGGATGTTGGTGGTGGGAGATGGGCACTGGTGGAGGGACGGGTGCTGAAACACTGTTGACCAAAACCCAAACATGAACTTTTTAATTGTATATCTTTTTTTGTATATCTCACGGTGGTATAATAAAATACTTAAAAAAAAAAAAAAAAAGGAAGGTCACAATTTTCCAAAGTTATAAAGTTTAAAAATAGTCAGACAAGACTGATTACTTACTTCTAAACTTGCTCAGCTGATAAATCATATAGCATTATTATAATTATTTAGATGAAATATTCCCTATTGCTATCATCATGAGCAAAAATAGATTGATTTTTACTTTATAGATTACATTTGTTATTATTATGATGAAGGATCCATTATTATCATGGGTTTAATTTAATAATTGGTTCCCTTAAGAAGTACAAGGGAATTTTATTGTTCACACAACCTTAGGTAGAAAAATGCCTACTTGCTAACTGTTACATTAACACACTTGAAGGGACGTATTAGAAATTCAAATATCCAATTACTTCATTTATGGCAAATGAAAAGTTTAAAACAAGAGAACAAAATTCTCAGTAAAGGCTACCCTGTTTTAACAGTAGAAAAAGATGATGAAACTTAGGCCCCATCATCTTGTGACAGGTGGGGGCATGGAGTCAGGGACTTGCAGTTGACTTGAGTTATTGGTGCTGTTGTGGTAGAGTTGTGGAGGTATAAAAGCAAGTATAACGTAATGGTATGGAAACAGTTTTATGTTATACTGAAAAATTGTAAGTGAATATTCAATTATTATAATTTGAACAACAGAAAAATTACAAAGGTAATGATCTTTATTGTAATTATTCATAATCCATTCTATTATAATGTGTTTACTCCCATTTGTGATATTGTGTAGTATATTTTACATCTTCTCTCTTGTCTCAAATGAAGAATTCAATTCCATTGCAGACCTGGTTCAAAAGAATTGGGAGAAGTGATATAGACTGATAGAATTTAGTACTATTCTTGCAATTATATTTGTGGTCTGCAAATGATACTTTTAAATAAAAACTGTTTTAATTGATTTTCTAGTGCCTCAAGTTGGTGATTCTAGATAGCCAGTGAATTTAGTGGTCCTGGTAGGTCAAAGGAAGAGCTACTGAACACCTTGGTTAGCAAATGTCCTAATGCTTTTATAGAGGGTTTGTCAGTTCATGTTTGTCAGAATATTTATTGCATCATAGTTAATGAATATACACAGTGTACTCTAAAATTGTAAAGTAAAAAAATATTTGTCTAAATTATGAAACAATTTTATTTTGCTGAATATTCATAAGCAAGGTAGTATATCATATGTAGAGTATTCTATTGTAAATTCAGATATCAAGAGTTTACTGAAAATAACTCAAACTATTAACTAATAATCAAAGGGTTATAAATTTTGGTGGTTTGTATTTAAACATGTTTACCCTTTTTCTGCATTCAGAATGTTTTGTGTTTATTTCTAGAAAAACTGCTTGGATACAATTGTTGCCTTTTTTTTGAAAGCAATATATACAGAACTCTCTAGAGATATTTACATCATAAAAATAGGTATTTAAAATGTCAAGCTAAACATATTGCTTGGAATACTTTTAAAATTAGTATTATACTCCTTCAGTGTAGGTTGCTCATTGTGATTTCCTTTCAAAAAGTATTACATAAAAGGGGAAATGTAATATTTTATAGTGGGGGGGAATTTGAGCAACATGACCTGAACCAGATGACCAGATAACACCAATAGTGATAAATCATATTGGTAATATATCATTGGTTTCTATAGTTAAAATGGCATTTTGCCTCTCTCTGGCCTTCTTCCCAAACCCATTTGTCTTTCTCCCATAACCTCTGTTGAATCATGGGCATCAGACAGATTCAAATTTGGAGCATTATACAAAACATGAGCACTACTCTTCAAAACCGAAAACTTTGACAAAACAAGAAGCCTGAAAAAACTATATAGCCATAGTGACCAATATGACATTTTAAAATAAAAAAAAAAGGGTAAATTTCAAAACTTAACCTTTAAAGAAAATGGAATTAAGTATGGACTTGGATTATTAATAGTTTACTAATAATGACTAATTATAACAAACAGGTTAATAGGGGAGACAAAATTTGGGGTATTTAGGAATTTTGTTGTCAGTTTTGCTATAAATATAAAACTTCTAATTTTTTTTCTTTTCATTTTGGTAGTAGGGAGCTTCCACACGTGTTCAGGGGGTTTAGGGCCCACTCTGGGTGATTCTTGGCCAACCTGGCTGTGGTTCAATGTGAGGCCTTGAGCAAAGTTATTTTGGCCATGTAGTGCTGGAGGTTATTGGGGTCACTCTGGTGATCTTTGGGGTCTCCAACACCACATTTGGGATTACTTAGGTCCTCTAGGGTTGTACCTGGATTCTTGGGGCATGTACCTTACCCTCTATGCTATCTCTTTGGTCTCAAAACTCTTCTAAAAACATATTGTTAAAACTTGCTTTAGGTTTTGTGCCTTTGTCTTGGTTAGGCTACCATTAATTAAACAGGACGACCGTTGAAGGGAAATATTGGAAACAATTTTAAATAAATACTAATATAGCTCCATGGGAAAGGAGATTATTTATCCCTTGATAAATAAGATAAAAGGATTGTGGATACATTATTTTAATTCTGTAATGCATTCTTTAGGGGAAGAAAGTGGGTATCATGGAAATTTTTTTTTGTCTTCAAAATCTTGGGAAATACAAGATTTTCATAGATTTTCTAGGAAAACATAAGGAAGAAAATGTAATTTTTTAAACCCTTCTAAACCACTCATGCATTATGCATCAGTTTCTTTTTGGTGCAATTCATTTTTGACAACATAAATTATTTGTGGAATTCTTAGGAAGGAAAGGTACAAAGTAAATAATTTTTTGATACTCAGTGGTATTGTGTATTTTCTAGTAACTCTTTTGTTCAGTATTTTTTTACATTGATGGCAATGAAATACCTTTCAGTTATCTTTCCCAAGACTCACAGAAGAATGGTTTCAATACGTCCTCATAAGCAACAAGACCATACTCATGATGATGTTGACAATAAAACTATCTAAAGTGCCAGAGGCTGTTTTAAATTCTTTGCATACATTTACTGATACCTCAGTAACAACCTTAATAGTTACTCGTGCTATCTCATTCTTACAAATGAGGATAAGGAGGCACAATGACTTTTCCAAGATTACTGACATATAAGTAGAGATGTTGAAATTTGAACCTTGACTCTGCATTCCCTGGTTTTAGCCATCACATATACTGACTCTTGGAAAAATAGTTAATATAATGAAAGCACAAGTCTGTTATCACATACCTGTTACAGAAAGAAGGGGGGCTACAATTTTACTCAGTGTCTCTTGCTTTTCTTATATCACTTGAATCCCGTTATTCATCGATTTGCTCGAGCGGGCACCAGTAACATTTCCATTGGACCCTATCATGTGCCAATGTAGCCCAATGGCATCTGATTGATTCAGGAATATGAAGAACCTCAAACCGTTCCTTCAGGGTCTTTAGAAGGAAGTCTGATCATCTTGTAGGTGGGCGGCCACGTGATCTTTTGACATCCCGTGGGATCTAGTCGGTAATGGCTCTAGTCCATTTTCTTATATACTAGAGATATAATTAGGGTAAATTCTAATAAGCATTTTAACAATCTCCTGCCTTTTATAGGTAATTTTGCTTTTAGTTCTAATGCATAGCAGTATTGTGCACCTATACAGCATATTCCTCCAATCTTTATTCCTTATCTCAAAACTCTTAAGACAGAATTTTTGCGGTGGTGCATGGGTGGTGAGTGCAGAGAGAAAGTGCAATTGGTAAGGTCTTGCACACAGCCACCTTGGGCTCCATCTCTGGTCACTTGTCACTTGACTTCCCGTTGTTCATCAATTTGCTGAAGTGGGTGCCAGTAACATCTCCATGTGTTGGCAATGAGGTCCACTATTGTTGCTGTCTTGGGCATATCGAATACACCAAGGGTAGTTTGCCAGGCTCTGATGTGGCTCTGGGTTCATCCCAGGGGTTCAGTCTTTTCAATGTCAGACCATCCACCATCCAAGGCCCACGGGGCAGAGCCCTGGATGTAGACAAGCCTGTCTCCTGTCTGCCACCTGCCAATGCAGCTGGTCACCACAGCCACACATGAAACACCTCAAGGGGCAGGTCCATGCCTGGTAACCTATATAATTCCCCAAGCACCACCAGGAGTGATGATCCCTGAGTGCAGAGCCTTGAGTAAGCTCTGAGCAGCCAGCTGTGGCCTAAAAAAAAAATAAAAATGAAAGAATTTTTTTTTGTAATATACTAAAGGCCCCTGTATTCTCTTAGGTCAGAAATGTCTAGACACAACTAGAATAAAAATGAGTCTCTCACTGCAAGGAAATTATACTTGAGCCAAAGAGGAAGCCAGGAAAAGAGAGGTCCCTGAAAGGAACTTATTAGGTCTTATTCTTTGTCTTTGGTTTTGGATTTTGGACCACACCTGGCAGTTCTTGGGTTTACTCTTGGTTCATCACTCAGGGATTATTCCTATTGGGTGCAGGGGGCCATATGGAGTCCCTAGGATCAAACCAGAGAGTCTGTGTGCAAGGCAAGTACCGCTACCACTGTTCTGTCTCCTTGTCCCTTATTTATGCTGTTAACAGAAAATACATTGAAGAAAAATTTGGGGAAAATGTCATGGTACATAGAGGTGGCCTTTGTAGATTTGTAGTTGGTCATTGTGCTTCATTCATCACATATTCTGAATGTAACCTCTGTACTCCTAAAAGTGGCAATTTCTGAAAATGAAACAAAAGGAAGAGAAATGGTAGTTTAATTGCTGAGTGCCAAGAATTTGAGAAATCTCAGGTATATATTAAATGAAGCTTGAGGTTGTTTCTGAGACAGCTATTGGCTCAGAGAACTAGTTCTTTTTGATTTGTGGCCATGTCTGGTAGTAATATGGGTCTCTTTTCATTACTGTTCCAGTTCCATATAAATATTCTATGTTTTGTTTCCAGACTTTTTATATATAGACATTTACGAAGTTATAATTGAGGTCTATATAAAAATTTGTGTAGGGGCCAAAGAGATATATAGGAGTTAAATCCCATGCTTTCTATGTAGTAGACCTTCGTTTGATCTCCAGTATCACATGATCCCTCCTACCCTCCCCCCCACCCCCGTCCATACCACTTAGGGTCTTGTAAACCCTTCAGCATTGCTAGGAAGGCCCTGATAATGAGCATCACTCATCCTTAGGTTCTGGTGGTGAACAGAAGCCCAAGTTTGGCTCAGAATTTCTGGGGAGTTGCCCCAGACCTCCAGCACAGTTTTGGAGACTAGTCTCCCCCAAAATAATAGAATAAATGTTTGTGGATATTTTTCACATGTCTATTTATCATGACCCTATTTAAAAAGTTTAAATATGTTTTAGAAAGTGCATATAAAATATATACATATATATAAAAAGAGAGAGAGGAAAAGATGTATGTCCTATATATATTTATAGACACATATGTCCTATATATGTATATATATACATGTATGTATGTTTATGGAGTGATAGTATATATTAGACCATTGTCTTTTTAATTACCACTACAGAGACCACTACTCAAGTGGATGCTATTCTACAGGTGTGAAAGAATGGAAAACCTCTGGGGCAAGAGCAATAGTACAGTAAGTAGGGCATTTTCTTTACACACAGTTGACCTACGTTCCATCCCCAGCTCTCCATATGTTCCCTTAAGCCCACTTAATTATGAAATGATCACTCAGGAGTGATCCCTGAGTCTTGAGCCAGGAGTAGTTGTAAGCCCCGAGTGATACCTGAATAGAGACAGCCAGGAGTAAGCCCTGAGTCATGTCAGGTTCCAAAAAAAAAAAAAAAACAATGGAAAACTTTTTGTGGTGGGCAAAATATATGTGTGCACATATATATTCACTCATTTATGTATCGCATATACACATGTACATACAAATACGTATCACATACAAGTATATATATATTAGCTCTAATTTGTGCTCTTTGAAAATTCATCAATGTTTGTATTTTTTTATATTTTAAATTTATTGTTTCCTCTATTAGATTTGCTTGCCCTTGTTCATTTCTCCCAAAAAATATTTAATAAAATCATCACTATATATTTTTATTGAACACTATGAAAATCTTTGGTATTAGCAGACAACTATGTATTTTACAGAACTGTGTAGCAAACCATCCTATAACTCAGTAGTTAATATTTTTTTTGCTCACTGTTCTGAGGGTCAATAGGATCCATGTGATATGGAATGTGCTCAGCTGTACTTTTTGCAGAACTGCAAATTGAGTTTGTTTCTTGTGTCTCTCTTTACTGATTGTCACTGTATCACGTGGGACATAATTTTCTCATGGTAAAGACAAGCACATGATTAACTTCTGCTGACATCACATCTGCCAATATTGCATTAACCCGAGCAATCAGACTCAAACCCAAGATGATGGGGCAGAAAGGATAAATTTACCTAGTGTGAAGTCAAAGGCAGGTTGTAGGAAGGTAAAGTAGGATTTATGAAAATGAATATTTGTCAAAAAATAATTTCATGGACACACTAGTACTTATTGGAATTGCATTACATATTCATTTAGTGATAAAAGGACTTACAATAATTCTTTTTTACTATTAAGACTATATTACTTATACAGGTAATTTTTTTAAAAAAATTACTGAAATAGAATATATATATACATTTTACACAAAACTTTGTGGTATATAATAGGAGCTCACTGATGTTTGATGAGCCACATTTATGATATTTTAAATTGTTCTCATTTTTAGTACAAGCTATTTAATTTGGTTTGCCATTAATTTTAGACACTTGTATTGCAAGCATTTGTTTCTGTACTGAGCTCTTCTGAATTTCAGTTAAGATTTATTTCTTTTGAATTATTATGGTGTGTAATCCCAGTGTTTGCAAGTGAGTTTTTTATTTTCTTAAACAGCTTTTTAATTAACTAGAGCTATCAAACAATTATAAAATTCAGCCTCTAAAAGAAATTTTCTTTGTTTTGGGCCACATGCAGCAATGCTCAGTGTTTGCTCTTAGCTCTGCACCTCTGCATTCAGGAATTACTTCTGGTGGTGCTTGAGGACCCATGGGGGATTTTGGGGGATCAACTCAGGTCAACTGTGTACAAGGCAAGTGTTCTACTTTCTTCACTATCTCTTTGGCCCAACTAAAGCGATTCTTTTGAAGGCTTTCGTTAAGTATTTTACCACTCATAGTTTACTTGATATGATTTGTTGATCATATTAAGGGAAGGATCTAATTGTCTCAAAATTATTTAAAAACATATTTATATGTGTTATATTCAAATTATTTTTGGCATCTATGGTGATGAATATGCACTGTATATAATTTTTTAAAAAATTATTGGGTGATACTTTCTTTGAATCTAAATTTGATACTTACTTTGAATTTGGTGGTACTTACTTAATTAATTTCTTTTGCTCCCCTTATTCTGTTATTAGGCATTCCTCCAGTGAAACTGAGTCAATAAAAATGTGTGCATGGTCATGTGTGTGGGGCAGTGGGGGCGAGAGAGAGAAAGTGGCTCATAGCTTATGAAATTCTGGAGACTTATGAGTTTGAAACATGATGCAGTGGTGGACCAGGATGCTTTAGATTCAAATAATCACAGTTTGAGGGCAAATCCAATGTGATGATGAAATTCTCTTTTACTTGGAGGAGCTCTTTGTTCTATTAGGATTTCATATTATTGGGAAAGATGCACCATCATGAAGGATATTCTGCTTTACTCTAAGGCCAACTTAAATCTTAATACATTCCTTAAAAAATTTTTACAGACATCAGAATAAATTTAATTGTTTTTAAGAGAATCTTTTCTCTGCAGTGTCCAATCTGAAAATAAAACAAGAATCTTGGAAAATATTATAAATTTATTTTATTTACTTTTTTGCTCTTTGGGTCATACCCGACAATGCAAGGGTTACTCCTGGCTCTGTACTCAGGAATTACACCTGGCAGTGCTTGGGGGACCATATGGAATGCCTGGGAATTAAATCTGATTTCCACATGCAAAGCATACCCTGTCCCCAGTGCTATTGCTCCAGCCCCATCCGAATAAGGTTTAACCACAAGCCTAGGTATCATGACCTAGTTAAGTTGAAATTCAAATTTACCCTAGCATTGGGCAATTATTTTAATTATGGAATTTGAAAATTTCTTGTAAAGTACTCATTGGGTCTGGAAAATTATTTTTACATATTACAGATGAAGAATTGGAAGCTAGGAGAGGTTTTATAACTTACCTTAAGTTACACTTGCCCAAAGTAGCAGAACTGAGGCCTGAATCTATACTACAGACCTCCATATTTCAGCTCTATGATAGAGCTCAGAAAAAAATTACCCACTTTGTTAGTGCATTATTCTTTTTCTGGCCAATATTTCTTTGAGATTTCATTGTGGCTTCTTTTATTGGACATTGAAATGTTGTAATGATCTGGGTGATTGATATTTAAGTTAAGATTTTTACTTTTTGCTAAAAAATTGCTCTAAAATTTTTTTACCTTTGCTAAAAAATTGATTAATATTAAAGTTAAGATTTTTACCTTTGCTGAAAATTGCTAATAGGTCCATATCAGGACTGAATACAAAAAGCAAAGCCTTCCTCTTGATTTTTAACCATTTGTTTCTACTGGTGGTCATTAAGACAACTGACATTCTTGTTGTCTTGCTTGTGAATTGACCTCATATTTCCTTCCTTACATTTCTTAAAAAACAGCAGTACTATCTTGTAAGTTACTTAGGTTTAGTTTTCTAGCTAAGAAGTAAGACTGATAACTGAGTTTTATCACTGCCTTTTTTTTTAATTGGACCTTCTTTGCTTAGGGTTTACTTCTGTCTCTTTGCTAAGGGATCACTCATGCCAGTTCTCTAGAGACCATATGCAGTACAAGAAATCAAACCGGGTCAACCACATGAAAGACAAGCTCTAACTCCCTTTGCTCTCTCAGTGCCCCCTGATTTTCCAGCCCATGTTTTTGAAATAATAACAGTTAAGACAGGATGGGTTCAGGACATAACTTTAGAGTTACTCTGTCGACTTAGGTGGAAATTCACATCATTTGCAAAAATTTACTGAGGATGAAAATTAAGCAAAGTTGTAGCTGCTGAACTGTTGCCGAATAGCCCTTGTATTTCTTTCTTGAACTGACTAGAAAGAGGCAGATTTGTTTTTTATACCCATAGGAGCCACATTAATATAAGCTAACTCCAATTGCCCTCATCATCTTGTTTGTTTGTTTAATTTTTTTATCTTTCTTTACTACAGAGGTCTATGTTCAGTTTACTTACTTGCTTCTTAAAGCCAGCATGATCCTCATAATTCTACTGTTCATTAAATTACCAGCCCAATCTCTGCCTGTTATTATCCTTCCTTAGAGGCTGGGACATCCACATAACATGATGAAATTCATCTCTTCAGTAAATGGTCTGCCTGTGTTAAAAATTCCTATGCTCACAAAATCATGGGAATCATGGCAACAGAATAATATTCACCATCTGAGCCATCTTGACATTTTCCTGCTAGTAGAAAGCTTGCTTTTTTCGTTGTTGCTTTTAATGTGGAAGAATTCAACTTAAGTTCTGTGGGCCACATAATCATGCCCTCTTTACTAGTTTGTTTTTTTCTGTAAGTGATATTAAGAATGTGAAAGCCAAATAGGATATGCCACTGAGGATTCATTCTTTAACTGTTTCTCAAAGCTTATGTGGCATAACTGCTAAAAAAAAAGATGTTCCCAGAGTATATTCTATATTACCCTTAATTTCTTGCCTTTATGACTTAGTTAAAAAGACAAAGACTCCTTTGTCTTTACTTTCCTGTTCTTTAAAACCTACTATATTCCATACAAATTTCAGGAGTGTTTGGTCAATTTCTTTGAAAAATATCATGGATATCCTTATAGGGATGGCATTGAATCTGTATAAAGCTCTAGGGAGTATTAATATTTTGACAACATTGATTCTCCCGATCCATGAATAGGGAATGTGTTTTCATTTCCTTGTGTCCTCTTATTTCTTGAAGAAACATTTTATAGTTCTCTTTGTAGAGGTCCTTTACATTCTTTGTCAAACTGATTCCTAGGTATTTGATTTTCTGTGACACAATTGTGAATGGGATCGTTTTCTTAATATCCCTTTCTTCTCTTTCACTATTTGCATATAGGAAAGCCACTGACTTTTGGGCATTGACTTTGTACCCTGAAACTCTACTATAGGTATCTATTGTTTCAAGGAGCTTTTTGGTAGTGTAGGGTTATCTAGGCATAATATCATCTATTTGCATATAATATCTGCAGATAGTGCTAGCTTGACTTCTTCCTTGCCTATTTGGATGCCCTTCATGTCCTTTTCTTCCCTAATTGCTATGGCAAGTACTTCCAGTACTGTATTGAATAGAAGTGGTGAGAGTGGGCAACCTTGTCTTGTCCCTGATCTTAGGGGAAGGCTTTTAGTTTTTCCCCATTGAGAATAATGCTTCCTGTGGGCTTTTGGTAGATGGCTTTGACTATATTGAGGAAGTTTCCTTCAATTCCCATTTTATGGAGGGTTTTAATCATGAGCGGATGTTGGATCTTGTCAAATGTTTTCTCTTCATCTATCGATAGGATCGTATGGTTTTTATTTTTCTCTTAATGATATGATATATTATGTTGATTGACTTGCAAATGTTGAACAATCCTTGCATTCCCGGATGAATCCTATTTGGTCATGATATATAACCTTTCGATGAGTCTTTGGATTCTGTTTGCTAGTATTTTGTTGAAGATCTTGGCATCTGTGTTCATCAGGGAGATTGGTCTGTAGTTTTCTTTTATTGTGTTGTCTCTCCCTGCTTTGGTTATCAGGGTGATGTGTGCCTCATAGAAGCTACTTGGGAGTGTTTCTGTTTCTTCTGTTTCCTGGAAGGAAAAGGATTGGCAGTAGGTTCTCCTTAAAGGTTTAGAATAATTCACTAGTGAATTCATCTGGACCTGGGCATTTGTGTTTGGGTAGACTTTTAATTACTGTTTCAATTTCCTCTGTGGTGATAGGCTTATTCAGGTATTGCAGGTCTTTCTCTTGTTTCAGCGGTGGGAGTGATAAGACTTCAGGAATTTATCCATTTCTTCCAGATTCTCATCTTTCATGGCATACAGATTCTCAAAGTAATCTCTGATGATATTTTGGATTTCTGTGGTTTCTGTTGTGATGTCCCCCTTTTCATTTTCGATTCTGTTTATTTGGGTTCTCTCTTTCCCTGTCCTTACAAGTCTTGCCAGTAGTTTGTCGATCTTGTTTATTTTTTTCAAAGAACCAGCTCTTGGTATCATTAATCTTTTGAATTGTTTTTTGGGTTTCCAGCTCATTGATTTCCTCTCTAAGTTTTAATATTTCCTTCTTTTCTGCCTGGTTGGGCTCCTTTTGTTGGTCTTTTTCTAATATTTTGAGCTGTAAAGTCAGGTTATTTGTGTGGGCCTTTTCTTCTTTTCTGATGATTGCTTGCAGAGCTTTGAACTTTCCCCTTAAAACTGCTTTTGCTGTGTCCTACAAGTTCTAATAGTTTTGTATTTGTTTTCATTTGTTTCCAGGAATCTTTACATTTCCTCTTTGATTTCTTCTATGACCCACTGGTTGTTCAGCAGTGAGCTGTTCAGTTTCCAGGTGTTTGGTTTGACTCCCTGTTTCTGTGTGTGGTTAACTTCCATTTTCAGTGCATCATGGTCTAAAAAAATAGTTGACACAATTTCTATCTTTTATATTTTATTGAGGTATGCTTTATGGCTCAGCCTGTGGTCTATCTTGGAGAATATTCCATGTGCACTGGAGAAAAATGTGTATTCAGCTTTATTGGGGGGATGAAAAACCCTATATATATCAACCTATATATATATATATATATATATCAAAAACCCTATAAAAGCCCTATATATAACAACCTATATATACACCTCTTTCTTCCATTTCTTCATTCAGGGCCAGTATTTCCTTGGTCAGTTTCAGTCTTGTTTATCATCAACAGTTTATCATCAACACTTCAAAGTAGTGTTGAAGTCTCTAACTACTATTGTATTACAGTCAGTGTCTTCTTTGAAGTCTATTAGAAGCTGTTTTAAGTATTTTGCTGGCCCCTAGTTGGGTGCATATATGTTAAGGAGTATAATTTCTTCCTGGCATACATATCCCTTAATTATTAAGAAATGACGTTCACTGTCCCTTCTAAAATTTTTTTAGCCTGATGTCTATGTTGACAGATACTAGTATGGCCACACCGGCCTTTTTGAAGGAGTTGTTTGCGTGGAGAATTGTCTTCCAGCCTTTGACTTTGAGTCTGTGTTTGTTCTGATTATTCAGATGTGTTTCTTTTTTTCTTCTTTTTTTTTTTTTGGCTTTTTTAGGGTCACACCCAGCAATGCCCAGGGGTTTCTCCTGGCTCTGCACTCAGGAATTACTCCTGGCAGTGCTCGGGGGACCATATGGGATGCCGGGGATCGAACCCGGGCCTGCATGGGCCGGCCGTGCAAGGCAAATGTCCTACCTGCTGGACTATTGTTTTGCCCCTCAGATGTGTTTCTTGAAGGCAGTAGAATGTTGTATTCATTTTTTGGTATTTTCCCCTCTGTATCTCTTAATTGGTGCATTTAGGTCATTGATGTTGAGAGACATTATTATCATAGGATTTTTGTGCCATTTTTTTGAATAAGTTTGTTGTGCTTTTAGAGTTTGTCTTATCTTACTGCAGCTCTATCAGGTCCTTCTTTTAAGTTGGTTTTATGTCTATTAAGGTCTTGAGCTATGCTTATCTATGAAGTTGTGTATCTTTCCTTCAAATCTGAATGTGAGTTTGTCCTGGTAAAGAATTCTTGGTGAGGCCTTCATTTTGTTGAGTATTTTCACGATATCCCACCATAGTCTTCGGGCTCAGAGTGTTTCCTCTGAAAACTCTGCTGTAAATCTTAAGGATTTTCCTTTGTATGTGATTTCCTTCTTTGATCTTGCTGCTTTCAGTATTCTTTCTCTATCTAAGGTTCTTGTCATTTTGATTAGGATATGTTTTAGAGTATTCTTATTTGGATTTCTTTTAGATGGTACAGATAATACAGAGACTCACAGATATGGGGCAGAGCAGCTACCAGCTCTCCCTGTTCCCAGTCACTCACAAGGCGCCCAGGAGGGATGGCGGGTTGTAGCCCTGGCCCGCCACCCCAGCAGAGCATCACAACAAGCCAGATGAGCTGCACACTCCATGTGGACTACCATTTTCCACATTTGGGCTTCCCTCGCATCAGAACTCCACCCAGCAGACCAGCCTATCACAGCCCGGATCATTGGCGCCCAGCCTGCAGCAGTCTTTATCAATCCGACCCAGGTATGCTGATCCAGAGACTCACAGACATGGGGCAGAGCTGCTACCGGCTCTCCCTCTGCCCAGCCACTCACGAGGCACCGGGAAGGATGGCTGGTCCTAGACCTGGCCCGCCACCCCAGCAGAGCCTTGCAACAAGCCAGACGAACCCCCCCCCCCCCCCCATGAGGGGCTGCCATTTTCTACATCCGGACTTCCCTCTTGTCAGAACTCCACCCAGGAGATGAGCCTATCACAGCCCTTGTGGTTACGTGGTTCATCATTAAATGCTGTATATAGAGATGTCTACAAGAGTATGCCATCCGTACGGTAAGCCTGGCAAGCTACCCGTGTCGTATTTGATATGCCAAATACCAGTAACAATTATATTAGGTCATTCCCATGACCTAATATAATGGTTTGAGGCTCTTTATGTTCCTGGAGCAAGCAGATGCCCTTGGGCTCTACTAACATGAGACAGGACATATGGAGATGTTGCTGGTGCCCACTTGAGCAAATTGATGATGAACGGAAGATAGTGATAGTGATTAGATGGTACCCTTCAGGCCTCCTGAATTTGGGAGCATGCACTCTTTAATTCTGGGAACTTCTCAGCAATGATTGCTTTGATAGTTGCTTCTTCGTCAAGGTTTTCTTCTTTTCCCTCTGGTACTCCAATAACTCCTTATGTTATTCCTTTGGCTTCATCTCGATTATCTCTTGTTGTCTGTTCATTTATTGTCTTTTTTCCATCTTTCTGCTGTTGCCAAGAAATTCTCTGCACCTCATCTTGAAGCTCACTGATTCTGTCCTCAGCAGGATAGCTAAAGCAATCCTTGGGGAAACGAAGATGGGAGGCATAACCTTTCCCAATTTCAAACTATACTACAAAGCAGTAGTAATTAAAACAGCATGGCATGGATATAAATACAGACCTGTGGACCTATGGAATAGAGTTGAGTATCCTGACAACCAGCCTGAAATACATGAACAATTAATCTTCTATAAAGGAGCAAAAATGTGAAATGGAGAAAGGAAAGCCTCTTCAACAAGTGATACTGGGAAAACTGGGCAATTACATGTAAAAAATGAATTCGGACCTCCAACTAACACCATGCACAAAAAACAGATCAAATTGGATTAAAGATTTCAATATCAGACCTGAATCCATAAAGTACATCGAAGAAAATATAGGAAAGACTCTCCATGACATTGAAGCTAAGGACATCTTTGAAGATGAAACACCACTAACAAAACAACTAGAAGAAAAGATAAAATTTGGGACTATATGAAACTAAAAAGCTTCTGTACATCAAAAGAAGCAGTGACCAAGATACAAAGAGAGTCCAAAGAATGGGAAAGAATATTTACCCAATACCCATCTGATAACGGGTTAATATCCAGAATATATCAGACACTGGTAGAACTTTACAAGAAGAAAACAGCCAACCTATCAAAAATCAGGAGAAGAAATGAACAGAAACTTTGTCAAGGAGGAAATTCGAATGGCCAAAAGGCATATGAAAAAATGTTCACCATCACTAGTCATCAGAGAGATGCAAATCAAAACAACAATGAGATATCATCTTACACCACAGAGACTGGCCCATATCCAAAAGAGCAAGAACAGGGCCGGAGCAATAGTCCAGCTGTAGGGCATTTGCCTTGCATGCGGCCACCCTGGGTTTGATTCCACGGCATCCTATATGGTCCCCCAAGCACTGCAAGGAGTAATTCCTGAGTGCAAAGCCAGGAATAACCTCTGAGCATTGCTGGGTGTGACCCAAAAAGAAAATTAAAGAACAGCAAGTGCTTGCGTGGATTCCAGGAAAAGGGGACTCTCATCCATTGTCTATGTATTACAATCCACAATATGTGTGAGAAGGAAGAGAGAAAGAGAGAGAGAGAAAGAGAAATGGAGAAAAGAGGTAAAAAACCTTTCAAAGAGGCAGGCAAGTGGAGGGGGGGGGGAATCGGGACATTGGTGGTGGGAAATGGGCACTGGTGGAGAGATTGGTGCTGGAACACTGTATGGCCAAAACCCAAACTTGAACATCTTTGTAATTGTTTATCCCATGGTGGTTATATTAAAGTATTAAAAAATCCTGCTCTAAAGGCCATTTCCTTCATCATGCTTTGCAAAATTATTCTTTAAAATTGTGGTTTCTTCCTATGAATTTCTCTAATACTTATTGTTTCAACTTCTAATGAGAAATGCATTTATATATATTTAGGCATTTCAGGGTTTGTAGACATATTTAATATATAATTTGGTTAACTTGGTATATCCTCCATTTTTATTTGGGAATATTATACAAATAAAGCACAGAAGGTCAGTGATTTCTTAAATGCCGTGCCACTGCTCTATGTCTTCTAAACTCAGATATTGAACTCAGTCAGCTATATATTGTTGATCTCAAATCTGTATCATTTTAGCTAACCATTATTGGTTGCTTCTTTTTTGCCAGGCATTCTTCTTAGGGGTTTATATGTGGTAGCAGTAATGTATAATATCTCTTTTACAGATAGTCTTGAAAGCAGCACTATGCAATAGTTACCATTATTATCCCACTCTTTGCAAATGAGCTATTCAAAGACAGAGACATTAAGTAACATTTTCAAGATCACTGCAGAATTTAAGTCTTCCACATTACAAATTTAGTGTATAGCCAATGAAATGCTGCAGAAATCCATAATTCCTGAGGCCATCCTTAATTACCATTTATAGTAATATTACACCCATCTTAGTTAAGAATGTCTTGCATTTCAAATCTTGTAGGTGCACACTCAAATATAAGTGACATCCACATCTATAAGTGACAAAGAGTTTTGAGAGATGTAATTATTTTCCATATCTTACTGTACAGGATGGGAAAGAATCTGATGAAGATGAAAATGCATATTGTGTACCAATTGAAGATTTTCAGCACAGCTGTGATAATGATTAAAGACTACTAGTCATTTTTCTTGAGCAAGTCCCTGTTAAGATAGTTATCAAATGTTTAGTTCAAATTGTTAGTGGTCTTTCACAACTATATATGGGTAACAAATAATCATCAGCTTTGATGTTGTAAAGAAGATTGCTATTATGAAGAGTAGATAACATTCTTGAGAAAGATGTTTTCTATAGCTTTTAATGGAAATTTATTCTATATATTGTAGAACATTAAATCAGGCAAACCAATATCCAGAGGGTTATTGTGTTATGATTCACAGTCACTCAGTGGATGTCCTTAGTCCTTAAACTCTGTAAAATAATGGTTTAATCAAACCACTGAATCCCCTTGTTTCTCAAAATATACTTCCTTACTATTGTTTACTATCCATAACATGCTTTTCCTAAGCATTCTGCAGTTTATCTATTTAAGTACTGAATGCATTGCCTTGAGACCTGATCCTTCTATCACTCATTTCAACATTATCTGGCAGGCTCACATGTGTAGTGTTTCATCCTAGAATGAAAGCTTCTATTATGTCATCTAACTCATCACCTCCAAGTGATTAGGATAATGTTTTTGCTATGATGAATATTTGTTTTAGATACGCCTTTGTTCGAATAAGTTTCAGGACTCCTTTTATGGGGAATAAAAGTAAATGTAAATATAGGTTTTTATTTACCAAAAAGGTGGTAAGTTGGGAATTACTAGCTAATAATCACACCACTTCTTAGTGCACTACATCTTTTCCAATTCTCCTTCTTTTACAAAGAAACCTGATTGGAATTATCTCATGGGGCTTTCTCGCTGAAATGTGCTGTGATGAAATTTCCTGGAAGACTGATTAAAATATAAAAATTCAATCCATAGTGTCCTGTTAATCCGCTCAGATTTGTTAAAGTCATGAGTATTATAAATTTCCTTGTATTCACAATTTTCTGCTCAGAGTTAATTCTGTGGCAGTGTATAAGTGTAGACTGGGATTGTTCTACCAACTTTGTTATTTTTAATGGTGCTTACCCAGGTTAATGAGCATGGGGATTCCCTATGGGAAACAAGGTATTTGATTGTTGTGTGTTATGGGAGCTAGAATATACTTCTAGGATTTTCAGCACTGTTCTGCCAACAACTGGACTCTGCATTTTACTGTCATCCTATTTTCTGATATGAACTTTATGTTCTTTATCTGTTTTATTTTTAGCATCTATTTCATTAAAAATAAATGAAAATATTTGGAAAATCTAACAAATAAACAAATGGAGATGTTCATTTTTCTATGCTTATCTTCAGTTGTCAGAACTGAGACTTAACTCCACCAGGCTCTTGTGTTGTGTTCAGTAGAATGGAGTCAGTACTATTAGTACTATTTTTGAAAGAAATAAGGGTGTTGTGAGTCAGGTTTCCATTAGGTGTGTGGCTTGCTAAGTGTTCCAGGGCTAAATAACTTTGCTTCAGAGACTGGATAAGGTGATTACATTGTTTGAGCTTGTATTGTGAATTGACCTGTCTATAGTCTAACAGTATGCTGTCTCTTGACTGATGTCTGCCCGAGTGTCTAGGTTCATTTCTCACTGAATCCCTCAGTGGTGTGGCCATTATGAATCACTTTGAATTCCTGAGTAGATCTTGTAGTTTATAACAATGAATATTTAATTCCTGGAATTATAATTTCAGATGGACTGACTCCCTTCATTTGTCTGGCAAAGTGCTCATACTTCTAGGACTTTTCTGATTACTTTGTTTTGATATGCCAGTGTGCCTAATATAGCCTTATTCTATCAGAGTTACTGTAAGAGATGATTGTCTCTGCTTGTGTACAGAGCTAATTGCATCCATAAAACCTTCAGCTCCTTAAGTGTGGGGTTTACTTCATATTTCAAGCCTCATTCAAGGACCTAAGAGGTAGCTCGATAGTAGAACACATGCTTCATATGAACTAGGCTCTGGGTTTAATCCTTGGCACCACTAAAAAATTAAACAACTACCACCAAATCTCTTTCTGCTTGTCACAGTGCCTTCATTTTGGAGAAGCATATTAAAAACATTTTGAAGTTTATGAATTTAAGAGTAATATTTATTTCAGTTATAATAAAAAAACTGGGGCCGGAGCGATAGTCCAGTGGGTAGGGTGTTTGCCTTGCACGCAGCCAGCCCATGCCGACCTGGGTTCGATCCCGGCATCCCGTATGGTCCCCTGAGCAAGGCCAGGGTAATTCCTGAGTGCAGAGCCAGGAGTAACCCCTGAGCATTGCCAGGTGTGACCCAAAAAGCAAAAAAAAAAAAAAAATCTGAGATTAGTTTGTCCCTCTGGACAAATCTCTATTTGGCTATCTTTAGTGACGGTATGTTTAAGGAATGGAAATGCTCAGAAAAAAATTGCATTTCATAAAAATCACAAGAGATGAGAAGATAGGAAGAAGATAAGAAAATATGAGACAGAACTGAGATCAACATAATTGCTGTAATTTTGATTATTAAAGCTTCAAAATTTCAGTGTGCCAAATTGTTAAGTTATAAAATCTTAATGACTGAAGTTATTTGTACCAAGGCTCATATGGTTAATATCAAATAAAAATTTTTGTCTCAATTTGGGATATGTGTTACAAATATCCTAATTCTAATTCTATCTTTTTTCTCTTTGGGTTACACCTGCAGTGCTCAGGGGTTAATCCTGGCTCTGCACTCAGGAATCACTCCTGGTGGTGCTCAAGATATTGGGGCTAGAATCCGATCAGCTTCGTTCAAAGCAAATGCCATCCCTGCTGTACTATTACTCCAGTCCCTATTTCTATTTTTATCTCAAATACAGTTTAAACATCATTAAATTCTCATAATTTCCAATTATGCTTTTGATATCCATCAATTTATCTCAACCTTCATTTACATTTTATTATTCAAATACAATAAAATATTATCTCCTGCCTCACTCCTGAGTGAATCCTACTATCTTTGTTTATTCATGTTTTCTTCCATTACAGCTCCATAAGTACCTCACAAAACTCCAAGAAATTTATTACTATCTTTTAGTTAAGCAGATTCTTTAGTGATAGGCCATATGCAGTAGCAGATACTAAGAATAAACTATGTCGGTTAATACTGCTTGTATTTTTAGTTTTAAATCATATGAATGTGATTCTATCTCCATATTTGAATTATCTCTTAATTATTATGCAATAATCGGATGACAAGCTGACTTTATCTGTAATCACACAAAAGTCCCAGGAAATACATTTTTTTCTTTTTGGGTCATACCTGGTGATGCTCAGGGATTAGTCCTGGCTCTGAACTCAGGAATTACTCCTGGAGGTACTCAGGGGACCATATGGGATGCCGGGATTGAACCCAGGTCAGCTGCTTGCAAGGCAAATGCCCTACCCGCTGTGCTATCTCTCTGGCCCCAGGAAATACAATTTTTAAAAGTGATTTTCAAATTTTAACATGGTAGTGTCTCACCTGAAAAATTAGATAAAGGAAACTGATTTGCTGAATCGTAATTAACCAAGTTTCAGATTCAGTATTTTTAAGACTAATTTTAAGAGTTTGTGTTTGTAACATATTCCCAGATAATGCTGATGCTTCTGATTCTGTGACTATATATTTTACAAAGCCTAGGAGAGATAGCTGAATAGTTAAAGATGGCATTCTGTGCATGCTGGATCTCTAGGCTTGCTCTCTCTCTCTCTCTCTCTCTCTCTCTCTCTCACACACACACACATACACACACAACAACAACAACAACGATGACAGCAACAACAACAAACACAACAACAACAAACATTATGAACAAAGCAAAGAGCAGAGGGTTTACAATGTTTACACAAGTCACAGAAATCATTGGAATTTGGGAAGCTGCCCAGGTCTTTCAACTATGTACCCAAGAGTTATACATTGAACCTTTCCCCAAATATTTGAAAATGCTTGAATTGGTAGTTTTGGGGGCTCTACTCAATTTTCTCATTTGGTCTGGAACACTTGATACATTTTTAAGTTTTCTACAAAGTTTTTCTCAAAACATCATTCAGAGTAAAACTTTGGAGTAAAGCTTTATTGAGCTTCTCTCAGTGAAGACATTGCCAGTAATTTACTGAGACTTTTCACACCTCCATTTCTAATAGAAGTTTTTCTGTTTATGTGCAGGGTCCAGCACATAGATGTTCAAGGAATATTTGTTGCATGAATAAAAGTCTCAGAATAGAAGCCCCATTCTACCAGTCCAGCTTGACTAGGTACATACATATCTCTAACTGTGCCACAATAAGAAAAACTTATTTCTAATAAAAATTAATTTTATTGATCCAAAAGAGCCATGTAAAATTGTTTTCCTTTCTTACTTGATATTTTCAATTTTTTCCAATTTGGACTCAGTCAGCAGTGCTACAGCTGAATGGGCTGCATGGATTTTAATAAGAACTATTTCTGTGAAGAATAATAAGCAAGGCTGGAGGACAGAGCCATGCTCTCAAAGTCTGCCTGACACAAGGCAAAGATTAAAATGCCAGGGCAGGCTGAGAAGGATGGAAGGAGGCTGTAATTTCTCACTGTTGATTTCCTTTGAGTACCATTATCTTACCAAGAAGAACACAGAATAGATTGAATTTACATGAGGAAGCAAGGTAGAACCCACTCATCTTAAATTTGGTGAGGGATTTCAATTATTTGTTTCAATAGTAAAACTTAGATCCAAAGCATATTTCTTAGTATTGTGTCTTTTGCTGTTTCAAGATATGTTATATTTTCTGTTTTCCTAATGATTATCGTCATATGCCTTCCTTTTCTGTGTAAGAAAATCCCAAGATAGTAGCAAAGAGCAACAATTGCAGGTGAGAGTGTCTTTGAGGATGAAAGGCTGCACTTTTCCAGCATAAGGAACTGGGTCAATGTCAATGATAGAATCTTAGCCCATTGGGCATATTTTTCTTTGATTTTTTTTCATTAGAATTCCATTAGATTGAATTCTTAAATCTATTGCATAGGTAAGAAACCAAGTCACTACAAGTCTGTCCAAAATTAAACACTTGTGAATGGTGGGGCTGTGATGTCATCTTTGGCTTCTTCAACTGAGACTCTGTGAGTAGAATCTACTAGACCCTGTTCTGCCTAGCACTTCAAGGAAGCAACTTGATATTCATTTGTGTAATGAAAAACTTATGATCGAAGGTAAAGATGAGTAATACCGTTTAGTTCAGAGGGACCAAGGCTGGTTGGAATGAGAGCTGATTTGAGAATCTCATCTCCTGAATCTATGCAGAAATTGATCCACCGTCGCATACCATAAACTGTTCCCTCAGTTTTTCCCTCTCCCTAGTTTGGTCCAATCTCCTGCGCATGTGTGAAGAACAGCTGTGCGGGCACACGGGTAGCCAGTGCTCCCGGAGGAGCTGCTGTGTCACTAGTGTGGTGACTAGTAGTCCACACTTCAGAGACCAGAGAAGACATCTGCATTTACCTCTTACGCTCCAGTTATTCAAATCAGCTTTCAGCTGGATGGATTCGTGCCTTTGGAGAAGGAAATCATGGATCTCCAGATTTTCCCTTTTTCCTGCTCTGCCCCCTCCTGTTGTTTAAAGCAGGAGGGCAGCTTGAGCCCGTCGATGTGAAAGAACACCATCATTTCCACAGTCCCCAAGTACCTTCTGGCTGATGTATCAGCAACTGGATGCTTGCCCAGGCTCTCTGCAAGACTTTGGAGCCTGCTGGCCCAAAAGGCAAGATGCTGCCAGATGTGCATGTGCCTGCTAACAACTGGCAGGAGCTACTGTGCAATTAGAGCAGAGCAGAAATAAGTAGGAAATGATCTCTCCCACTGGGTTTGGAATTCAGAGTAACTGAGGCAGGAAACTTCCTTTTTTTGTGTGAAGTAGTGTACTTCCATGCGAAAAAACCTTCTAGAATGAGCCTTTCTGAGTGGTCTAGGGAGTGTTTCTTAACAGGAATCATATGGTCCCTTAAGCCCCCAGGAAGTTGCAAGGGGCCACAGTGAAAGCTGAAAAAAAATGGGAAGCCATGGCATGGAATAGGCACTGAACTTGAAAGATGCGGCTAGGGGGCACAGAAAGGAAACAAGATTGGAAAGAGAACAGGGAATGGGGGAAAAGTTGGTTAATACTCATGTAAAGGGTGAGGATTTTCAGCTAGTTTGTCTGGTATTTGGTACATGAAGTGTGGTTCAGATGCTACTTATGTGGACTCCTAAGGTTCAGCCCAGTCATGATGTTTTAAAATTACTTAGCCAGATCTCAAAGGGTTTGTTAGTAAGTTTGAGAATCCCTGAGCAAAACAAGACTCATGAGGCTGGAAAGAATTCTAAGGATTTGGTACCCACAAGGGCTATGATATTTCTTGTGTATTTTTGTGAGGGAAAATGTCATTCCTGGTCAAATGGGATTTAGCCCCAGTTCTATGAAGGCAGTGATATTAGCCCTCTGGTTATGGGGCTGGAGTGACATGCCCAAAGTGCCCTGGATGGACCTGTCTAGATAGTGAGTTAGCATTTCGTGAGCATCCGCAGTCTTTTCCCCTGGCGGTCTTTGGACCATGCCACCCTCCATAGAGTACCTATGCTACAGGATACTGGGTGAGAAACTCACTGCAACCCCTGCCTAGGAGGTGGGGGCACAGCTAAAGGAGCAGCATACTGAAAATGATGTTGTGACTATTAACGTTTTTTAATGCGTAGATTGCTTTGCAAAACTGAGTCAAAGTATTACTCTTCTAGGATTAATATACTTAACAAAAAGTCTGCCAGAGAGCAGGCTTTGCTGATAAATATAATTCTGCTGTTGATGTATCTAGTGATGGAGACTTGAAATTGCAGGAATCAATGTCTATGTGGAAGCTATTGTCATTTGGTTAACTATGTTTTTGCCAGCAGGATGGGGAGCACTTTATGCTGGTGCAGCCAAATGTATTCCAGCCAAAATTCTGCACTGAAGTGATGGGTATTAATGCAAAGTAAAAGATACTTATAGTTCCAGCTTGCTGAACACGGATGCATTAAGTAGCTTCTATTCTTGACTTCTTGCAATGTTTGTGGGGAGTTAGGAGGTGTGGTAGTAGGGGTGTGCTGTGGCATTTTGATATGTTTGTTCCTGGGCAGATATTTATCTGTTTTATTTTGATTGAGGTGCAAGTCTTGGGGGTACAAATCAACGCATTTAAAATTTTGTTATTATTCCATACCTAGAACTCAGGTATAAATTATCTTCCACCAACATCGATTAGATTTACTCTACTCTTTTAGTTCTGGCCTCCCCTCCACTTTGATAACTTTATGCAGTCCATGTTTAAGAATTTGTGTCATTTGATTTTACCTGTTTGCTCTGTTTATATCCAAAATATGAGTAAGATCCTCTAGTATTTATATTTCTCCATCTGACTTTACTTCGTATATGGCACCCCTATTTCCATTCTTGTGCAAAGGGTGCATTTCAGTTTTTTTATAGCTTAGTAGTATCATGGTGTGTGTGTGTGTGTGTGTGTGTGTGTGTGTCCGTGTGTGTCCGTGTGTGACTTCTCCTTATCAACTTATCTTTCATTAGGCATTTGGGCAGTTTCCAGGTCTTGGTTATTATAAACTGTGATTTAGTGAACATAGGTATACATCTTTATTATTCTTTCATTTTTAGACTTTGGGGTCACCCCAGGAGTTCTCAGAGCCTGCACTCAGGGATATACTGCTAGCAGGCTCAGGGCAGAAAATGGAATGCCGGGGGTTTAGTCTGGGTAAGCTGTGTGCAAGGCAAGTGCCCTTCCCATTGTACTATCTTCTGCATATGTCCTTTTTAAGTTTTTTGTGTTCTCTGTATAGATAACTAGGAGTGGAATTTATGATCATATGGTAGTTCTGTTTTAATATTTTTGGAAATTTCTATCCTGTTTCTATAGTCACTAGACCAATTTTTATGCCTGTCAACAGAGTGAGGTTTTTAAAATAATCTGTATCCCTGACAGTTTTTTTGCTTCTGGTCTTTTGATTTGGCCCTTCTTACAGATTGTGGTGATACTTCGTTGAAGGTTTGGTTTGCATATGATCTAAACAAGGGATGATTAACATTTTTTTGTGTCTTTTGGCCATCAATATATCTTCTTGGGAATGTTGGCATTTCTTCTCCCCATTTTTAAGACAGATTTCAGTATTGCGTATACCTTAAAGCATTGTGTGTGTTTTACATCTTGGTTTAATTGCCATATGTATTTGCAATTTTTTCTCTATCCAGTCAAGTTTTGTTGTTTTTTACCTTTTTCATCTTTGTTGCACAAAATGTTCTCATTTGATACAATTTGTTTTTGCTTTTGTTTTGTGAGTGAAGTTGAATCGTTGACAATAGTAAACTCAGATGTGACATCTTGGAAGTTTTGCTTTTGTTTCCTCAGTATTTTCATGAATTTTGGCTCCTTCAGGATCATTAATTCATTTGGATTCATTCTGAGTGTATTATGTGAAAGAGCCAACTTTGTTTTATAT
>JAJIBD010004306.1:0-48499 GCA_021461705.1 Cryptotis parvus | reverse complement strand
AAAGAATAAAGAAACAGTACAAAAATGGGACTCTTCTTAATACCCAATATTCAACTGAATTCAAAGAAGAATAAAAATTCTGAGCCATAAAACAAAAGTTGAATAGAAAGTTACCAGAGAATAGGATAAAATATTTGTTAGTAACTGAATAAGAATGGTCTTATGTAAGAAAGGATTTTGTTTGATGCCAAAATTCCACAAAATGCAAAACTAATTTTTGAACTGAAATTAGCAGATATTGACTGAAATGAAGATGCTTCAGATCTAAAGGGATCAGCAATAATAAACAAAGTCTGAAAGTTGCTTAAGTACCTAATTACAATTGGTTACTATTTTGAAGAAAACTGGAGGATTTAAGACTTTAGAACTTATTTATTACCTCCCAGCTTTTTAAAATGATCTTCTCTTATAAATCCTTTGTCTTAAATATTTTACTACACTTGTGTACAATATTGGTTAGGAAAAAACTGCTTTCTTTCACCAGTAAAACTTTATCTTATGCAAAACTAAAACTATATAGTATATCAACTCATCAGTGGAAATAGCTTATTTTATAAAGGTAAAAAAACAACCAGTGCTGGGAGAGACACTGAGGAAAAGAAACTCTCATTTACTATTGGTAGAAAAGTAAACTGGTTGTGCCTTGATGTAAAACAGTATGGATAACTCTCAAAATAATAATGTAAGAACTAGCAAATAATTCAGAAATTTCAGCCCTAAATATAAAAAATATATAGCTGGTTTATAGATAAGACTTATAACTAGTCACTACCACAGTACATACAAGAGACAAAAACTCAGAAACAACGCAAATGCCCAAGAACAGATGAGTGGATAAAGATAATGTCTATGAACACAGTAGAGTTTCTTTTTTACTTGCTACAGTATTGGAATTAAAAAGGGTATCATGGTATGTGAAATAAGAAGGAGGAAAATAAGTATTAGGATTATTTCAGGTGTATGCAAAGAGTCAAACTAAGGGAATTGCAATGTTTAATAAAAACAATCTCTTACACTCAGATGAAGAAGTCTAATTTATCCAATGGAGGTGAAAGTTGACAAACCAAGTCCTATGGACAGTGGTGGAGGGATAAAGACATTTTGATGGTAAGTACTTTGTGATACATTCTATTTCTTGAATTACTAAATACTACACTATATAAAACTTTGTCATCTCAAAGGGGAAAAAAAAGAGATATTTCAGTACTTGAAAATATCCAATAATGTGGCTGGAGGCGATAGCCCAGCGGGTAGGGCGTTTGCCTTGCACGTGGCCGGCCCATGCCGGCCCGGGTTCGATCCCCGGCATCCCATATGGTCCCCAAGCACCGCCAGGAGTAATTCCTGAGTGCAGAGCCAGGAGTAACCCCTGAGCAATGCCGGTATGACCCAAAAAAAAAAAAAGAAAATATCCAATATTTTGTGTTTTACCCATGGTTATTTTTATGACAATATTAACTTCTAAAGATAATTTTTAAACATTTTATTATACCACCATGATCACTTGATCACTTGAATCCCGTTATTCATCAATTTGCTCGAGCGGGCGCCAGTAACATTTACATTGGACCCTATCACGTGCCAATGTAGCCCAATGGCATCTGGTTGATTCAGGAATATGAATAGAGCCTCAAACAGTTCCTTCAGGGTCTTGACAAGGAAGTCTGACCATCTTGTAGGTGGGCAGCCACGTGATCCTTTAACATCCCGTGGGATCCAGTCAGTAATGGCTCTAGTCCAGCGGTTGTCTCCAAATCGCATTACATGTCTAGCCCATCTGATTTTTTGAAGCCTTGGCAAACGAGACAGCGTCCCTGATTCTGGAATAGCGACGGAGGTCAGAACTCCGCATTCCTTCTCTCACTTGAGTGAGGCGTGATAGTCCAAGCATAGCTCTTTCGATTCCTCTCTGGGAGAACGAATAGCATTCTCACCCCTGCTTTCCTAGGGCCCAGGTCTCTGAGGCGTATGTTAATGCAGGGAGAACGGTGGAGTCAAAGAGATGTGCCCGGGCCGGAGGTTCTTTGTCCTTTTAGCTATTTCTTGGATGCCTTGAAGGCATTTCATGCCGCTCTCTTCCTCCTGTGCAGCTCAGGTTTTAGGTCATTCATCATGTTGATTTCTCGACCTCGGTACACATAACTGCTGCATTCAGAGATGTTTTTCCATTGAGAGTGAATTGGGCCTCCAGTAACTAGTTCATTTTTCAGGAACATTGTTTTCTTCAGATTCAGCTGTAGACCTATCTTTCCACATTCTCGGTCGAAGTCAGCAAGCGTTTGTGCTGCTTGGCTAATGTTTGGTGCTATTAGAACGATGTCATCAGCGAAGGGAGGTGGTGTAGTTGCCGACCATCTATCTTCACTCCCATTCCTTCCCCATTCTAATTGTGGCATGATGTTCTCGAGGGTGGCACTGAAGAGTTCTGGTGAAATGGTATCACCCTGTCGAACCCCTCTTTTCACATTCATGATCATTCTTTGTAGAATGGTGAGGTCCTGGTGGTGAATCCATAATACAGCTCACAAGGGATCATGATGTATTGGGTTTGAACACCCTGTTTGGCTAGGGCTTCGATGACTGCTTCAGTCTCCACAGAATCAAAGGCTTTCTGTAAATCAATGAACGTGAGACATAGCTGCATCTTTAAAAGATGTTCATGTTTGGGTTTTGGTCATACAGTTTCCAGCAGCCATCCCTCCACCAGTGCCTATTTCCCACCACCAATGTCCCCAATTCCCTCCCCATCCACCAGACTGCCTCTATGACAGGTTCTTTATCTCTTCTCTTTCTCTCTCTCTCTTTCTGTCTCTCTCTCTCTTCTTTCTCTTACACATTCTGGATTTCAATACATACATTTAGAAGCTATCATGCGCATCTTTATATTCAATGCTCAGTTCTAGGCTGGTATTGTCATATTTGACGATTATTATCTCTGTTTTATTATTATTATTATTATTATTATTATTATTATTCTCTGTTTTTTATTATTACTGTTCTTTTCTCTGTCTTATATAAGCTCTGACTCCGAAAGTTTGTGGTAGATTTCACCTGTTGACAAGACCTCCTGATCCATGTCCTGCCTGACCTTGGATATTGGATATGCCAAATACCAGTAACAATTATAGACCTCATTCCCATGACCTGATAGAATGGTTTGAGGCTCTATATATTCCTGGAGCAAGCAGATGCCCTTGGGCTCTACTAGCATGAGACAGGACATATGGAGATGTTACTGGTGCCCACTCAAGGAAATCGATGATGAACGGGAAGACAGTGATACAGTGAATATATATAAACAAATATATATTTATATCATGCAAATAAATGCAGTAATTCTATATATGTTTTTTTCCGTCTGGCTAATTTCACTCAACAAGAACCTCTCCAAGTCCATCCATTTTTTAGGCAAATTTCATCTCTTCATTTTTTTTCTAACAGCTGCATAGTATTCCATTGTATAAATGTACCAAAATTTCTTTATCCAGTCATCAATTCTCGGGCACTCTGGTTGTTTCCAGATTCTGGCTATTATGAACAGTGCTGCTATGAAAACAAAAATGCAGATGGTGTTTCTGCTGTGTGGTTTTGGCTTCCCAGGGTGGTATGGCTGGGTCAAATCGACCCTCAATTTCTAGTCTTTGGAGGAATGTCCATATTGTTTTCATAAAGGCTATACCAGTCGACATCCCCAACAACAGTGGATGAGACTCCCTTTCTCCCTGCATCCGTACCAGCATTTGTTGTCTTGCTCTTTTGGATATGTGCCGGTCTCTGTGGTTTGAGATGATATCTCATTGTTGTTTTTATTTGCATCTCTCTGATGATTAGTCGTGATGAGCATTTTTTTCATATGCCTGTTGACCATTGAATTTCTTTCTTGTTGAAGTTTCTGTTCATTTCTTCTCCGCATTTTTTGATGGGATTGGGTGTTTTTTTCTTGTAAAGTTCTACCAGTGCCTGCTATATCCTGGATATTTATCCCCTACCGATTGGGTATTGGGTTAATATTCTTCCCCATTCTGTCTTTGTATCTTGGTCACTGTTTCTTTTGAGGTGCTTTTGAGGAAGCTTTTTAGTTTCATGTAGTCCCGTATGTTTATATTTGCTTCTATTTGTTTCATTAGTGGTGTTTCATCTTTGAATATGCCTTTAGCTTCAATGTTGTGGAGGGTTTCTCCTGTATTTTCTTTGATGTACTTTATGGATTCTGGTCTGATATTGAGATCTTTAATCCATTTTGATCTAATTTTTTTTGCTTGATGTTAGAGATCCAAGTTCCTTTTTACAGGTAGCTGTCCTGTTTTCCCAGCACCACTTGTTGAAGAGGCTCTCCTAGCTTCATTTAGTACTATTTGCTCCTTTATCAAAGATTAAATGATCATGTATTTGAGGATGGGTATCAGGATATTCAACTCTATTCTACAGGTCCACAGCTCTGTTTTTATTCCAATACCATGCGCCACTTTGCAACTACTGTCACTTTGTAGTACAGCTTAGTTGGGAAAGATGGGAAAAGAACCTCCCACCCCTCTTTGGCGCAAAGGATTGTTTTAGCTATTCTTGGGGGTTTATTACTCCATAAAATTTTCAGGAGTGTTTGGTAAATTTCTGTGAAGAATATCATGAGTATCCTTATAGGGATGGCATTGAATCTGTATAAAGCTCTAGGGAGTAGTACTATTTTGATAATGTTGATTGTCCCAACCCATGAGCAGGGAATGTGTTTCCATTTTCTCATGTCCTCTTGTATTTCTTGAAGCAGTGTTTTATAGTTTTAATAATTTTATGTAAATGAAAATATCCTATATTTTAAAAGAAGGTCAATGTTCCGGTCCTCTGGGAAAAATTATTAACCATAGGTAAAACTGGGTCCCGTTGATGAATAATTAAACCAGTCACCGATGTTATACTAACTTTATAGAAGTTATGTAACAAATGCTAACTGCTATTTTAAGCACACATAATAGCACTATGTAATCATAAATTCGATTTCTCCATCTATTCCTTGGGCTTCCTGCTGAGAGAAGTCACTAAATTCCTCTTCTTGTTTTGCCTGTCTTTTCATTCATGAGTTTCTGGGTTTCCTCCTTGTCGTTATCTTAATGGTATCTCCAGTAGAAGGCATACTAGTACTAACATACTTATTCCATTTGCTTAAACTTTCAAAAATGATTAAATATCAGTTATTTTTCACCAATATATCAAAAATTTTCTCCATATTTCTTTCCTCCTGTACCACATATTCCCCACTCTTTCCTTGCTAACCAATTCCTCAGAGATCCCACCTTTTCTGTTTTCTAGACTTCAGAAGGAGAGAGATGAGACATCTTGTCACCAGTTCTTAGAAAGCAGATATCACTGGGTCAGCTAGATCTTTCCAATTAACACTCCAAATTACATTTGTGAGGTGTGAGCGCCAGTGCTATGTTCTCTGCTGTCATACCTAGTAAAACAAAATTCATCAAAAATAGCCTGCAGAGATTCACATGACCTTAGGTATCATTGAAGATGTAAGTGATTTTTAAGGTGTTTAGAAAGAAATAACAAAATGCTTCTCTCAATAGAGTTGAAACCAAGTTTATCATGTTTTCATTTAATTTTCATCCTCTGTTGAAATTACTTTAACATTGATGGGAGGGAGGAAATAGCCCATTTTCTAGACAAACAGACATGATTACTGTGACTATATAAGTAGTAAACTTACATATGAATGTGGCTTATTTTACTTAAAAAAAAACTTACGTATTTGGGACATACCACACTAGTGCTACTCAGAGGAACATGAGCATGAAGTGCTGTTGTTTTAAGAGCGGTTAGGAATCCAACTGTGAAAGTAAACTATGTTACTTCTCAATAGAAAAATAATGCTTTTATGAAGCAATGAAGGAAGTAAAGTGTGGCAGGACACCTAAAAGCCTAAAAGCTTCTGCATCTGCCCTGGATTGCCTCCTGAAGGTCACTTCATAGATAGGGGGTAGTCTAAATGTGGCAGTTTTTCTGACCATGTATTCTGTACTGGCTGGTCTAAATATTCTCTCATGCTACCACAATCATCATGGGACTAGCTAGATCTTACCATCATATTTGCCTGGCCATGTTGGATCCCTAAGTAATTAGACCAGAGAGAAATGCTGTTTGCCTCCAAGCAAGCAAGCATGGCTCCCTGATAACGCATAAAGGCAACTAAAATACAAAACTACCGTGAAGTAGACGAGAGACTCTTGTGAAGGCTTGGAGAAATATTTAACTGGCATTAGTATTAGTCTTTGGTGCAGAGACATGCAATCTCAGAAATCCCTTCTCTACCCTAGAAAGGCATTTCCAGGCAGATCTTGGCTCAAAACATTAGGTGAGGTGCTGAGAGAAATTACCTGACATTTGACTCTTCCTGCCAGGGAAGTTACATTTAGCTTATATCTCCTCCCAGTTCTGCTAAGAGGCTTTGAATTAGCTCTGGTCCTTGTAAACAGCCAGAAGGTCTCATGAAGTTGATACATTTATATAGAGCTATTTTTCTGTTTTCATCTCTAGATAGCCCAGCCCAGAATGGGCCGTGCTGGGAAGTTTCAGTGGATTTCTAGCTATAAAATAAGCTGCAAGAAGAAAGTAGCCACTCTTTTCCCCTTTTTGCCATTTTGGCTTCCCTTGATGTTTTGCTTCTCCATCCTCTCCATTCTCTGTTGGGCCTCAACATGTGGTGGCAGCCATCTGGCCTACACGTGACTGGGGCCTAGCTGGGAACCCAGACTCTGGAGATTTTCCCTGCTCTTGGATTGTATACCCGAACCTGTGATATGTAAAGCCTTTTTAAACTGCATCGGATTCCTGAGTCCGATGCAGTTTTAAGAGGCTTCAGAGGTAGAAGGGAACTCGCTTCCCAGCACTGTTGGGGACCCCGGCATCCCAGACAGTCAAGTATCTTGTAGCTATTGGATTGAGTTCTATTGCTCAATTGTTTTATTGCTCTGATATGCACACATATCATTAGTGTGCCTCTGAAAAATAAGTGCTTTTTCCTTACTAACTATTGCTAAAATGGGGTGGGGAGTAAAGTCTTGGAAAAGGACAAGGAAGAACTAGGGATTAGAAGATGGTGGCTATACAAAAGATAGGAATAAAACATCATGCACCCATTTATCTGTTGTATATATGCATATCTGTAAATAAAATAAATATTGATCTCATGTGCCTTTCCAATTATTCTGGTGTCTCAACCATTGCAAGCTAGCTGATATTGCATCTTTAAAAATATGTTTTGTATGTTCTTTTCTCCTTCTTATAGTTTTATTCAGATGTTTTAACAACTGTGAAGCCTTTCTTTCCCTCCCTTCAACATATATTCTGCTACACTCTTGTATTGGACTTTCATGTGCTGTTAATATTGATCTCAAAACTCATTTGTGGCATACTGGAAAACATTTTTGCATTCTGTTCTACCCAATCTTGACAACAACAGGCTCTTGAGTCTATTTGCCTTTACACATTTATATGATATGCAGACTGTAATGCACATTTCATACTTTAGTGAATGTATAAGCATTATATATATAGTCAAATATGACATGTAACTAAAGCTAAACATACAGATATGTTTTTATGAAAACATAAAATAAATACGCTTAGACAATATAAAAATATAACTGATATTTAGATACTAAGGTCCAAAAGTAAGATACGAGGGAATTTAGTTACATTTAAGTTGCTATGACTTGTAAATGTCTATCAGAGCTCAGATAAAATAATATAGCTTATAAACTTTATATCACCAAGCTTATATTATATATCTTATATTTATATATATTTTTAAATCAAAAACAGTAAGCTATTTTCTTCCCCAACCATGTATTTTTTCAAGTATTGACATTACAGTTTGTCATCACTATGTGTTAACTTCTCTGTGGTTATAAAGGAACAACAGCAATACAATATGGGCATAAGAATTTTCTTTGTAATCAAGTAAAGTAGATATTATCTTAAAGAATCAGCTCAATTACTACTGATTCACAATTTCCTATGCTATCATCTTTCCAATAGTCCACATTTAATCACTCTTGATTATATTATAGTATTGTGTGATTATGTTATTGCTTTATACTATTTCATTTGACTTTAAGAGTTATTTATACATTATATAATGTATAAATTATACATTATTACATTTATATATATGTATATTTATATTATATAATGTATATTTATAATGTATATATCCATTATACATTATAAATATACATTACATTTATCTATTCCCCAATGCAAGAACAATGCATAAAATAAATAGTATAAATAAAATAAATAATGTGCCAACCTACAATTTTTTAGTGTAAAATATCACCACTGACCCTTGCTTCTATGTTGAACCTAGTCCATTTATATAAATTCAACAACCAGTATTTTCTCTTCTTTTGTTTAAATAATTGTAAGACAAAATATTGATTTGGTGGCGTATATTTATTTTAATGGATTTCCTCACCTTGTCTTGATTATAAGGTTGATTTTTCAGACAAATTATTTTCAGCTATTCACTTACTTTCTATTTTGGGATCATTCTGAGTGTACAGTTTGAATGCCTACTATGGTAAAGGCAGCATACTTAAGAATTAAGGAAATATAAATCTACATCTCTATATGTATACATATAGATATTTAGAGAAAGAGAGCTAGAGATAAAAAGTCCAATTGCTACAGTCCATTCAGGTTGTCTTCATAAGCATCATGGACCCAATGTCAAGTTATTTTATATATAAAATGTAACATAAAACCATAGAGGGCCTTCCAGTCAAGGCTTATCTTTGATATGTCACCAATATTGTTCTTTTACTTAGAGTATCTTATATCTATCATATAATATTCTAATTAACATTTAATATTCCTACTCATAAAGAACAAAAATAAGAGAATGAGAAAAAATTAAATTTCTGGAAACTATGTCATTATAATCAGATGATCTTCAATATGGTTAGATCTAACTTTACTATTTAAATATCTTTCTGGTGACTTAAAAGAGATTAAAATAAGTTGGTCACTGTATCACTGTCTTCCCATTGTTCATCAATTTGCTCGAGTGGGCACCAGTAACATCCCCATATGTCCTGTCACAAGGAAGTGTAACCCAAGGGCATCTGCTTGCTCCAGGGACCGGAAGAGCCTCAAACCATTCTTCAGGTCATGGAATTGAGGTCCATAATTGTTACTAGTTTTTGGCATAACAAACAAATAAATAAAACACGGGTAGCTTGCCAGGCTATGCCGTGTAGGTGGTATATTCTCAGTAGGAGGATCTCATCTCGAGCATTTACTGATGAAACTTAAAGGGAAAAGATCAGGTTTTCTCTTGGATGGAGCTCTGAGGAACTAGACTCTGGATGTTGAGAATGACTGACCGCATGATATGTGGTTCACTCTGGCTTCTTGCTAGGCTTACTGGTATCAGTTAGAACCTGTCTAGAACTGTATACAATGTATAGATGTGAAAGTTCCTGGGAAGGACCTTGTCCTAAAATCAGCATTATCTAAGAATATCACATGGCTGCTTTGCGTGGGTGGGTCTCTTTTACAGGGCAGCTGGAAATAAGTTGCTGAAAAAAACAATTTAGAAACACCAATTAAACCATTTTTTCTTTATAGATTACATAGATTACACAGATATATTTACTACTTATACTGACTTATCTACATAAGACACATAAATATGTATATCATTGTCACTTGATTCCCAGTGTTCATCGATTTGCTTGAGTAGGCACCAGTTACATCAACATTCATTGGGAATGAGGTCCATTATTGTTACTGTTTTTGGCATATCGAATAAACCATGGGTAGCTTGCTGTAGCTCTGGGTTCATCTCAGGGGGGCCCAGTCTTTTCTGTGTCAGACCATCAAGCATTCAGAGCCCACAGGGGCAGAGCCCTGGAGGTGTAGACAAGCCTGTCTCCTGTCTGTCAACTGCCCATCAGCCAGGCACTTCAGCCACACCTGCGACACTTCAAGGGGCGGGAAATATGTATATATGTAATTAAAATATCACTTACAAATTTTAAAACAAAATCAATATGTACTTTGGCATATTAGCTAGGCTTTTGTATGCAATTTTACATTGAAATTAAAAGTAGACAAAAACACAAAGTTTAGCATGAGTATACGCATATAAATCTACATATTCACACATGCATACTTATTTATATTTGCACACTCAGCTTTTATTTCTAGGCTGGGATGCATGTGGGGTTTTATTTTTTGACTTAGCAAGATTGTGTACCACTGATAAATTTCTCTTATACTACTTGACCAATGTTAGTAATTATTATTTTGTAATAATTTAACCATGAACATGTTGTTTGTGGTTTGCTATAAATTATAACTTTGCTATAAATTATTCATTGAATCATTATCAACCATACCCACATCCAAGGAAAATCTGTTATTGATGTTATTGATGTTCTTTTCGATTTTTAAAATAATTATATATTAAGCTCAGAGAATATATTAACTATTGCTACAAGTTTAACAAATCCATTTTTTTCTGGAAAAAATGCCACATTTTCAAAATATGTTTGGGTTGGAACAGTACAGTAATTTTTTTTTGTAAGATAGATACCTTGTCCTCCTTTAGAATTAGGCAAATATCTAGTGCTATGCAGTATGTACTATTACAACCAATGTAAAACTAAATATGAAGAGCCTTTTGAAATGTATTAAGATAATGCTGTTTATTGGGATACATGCTATAAATAAAATGTACAGGTTCTGATACAGTTCATGTACTAGATACATTTGCATTTATTACACTGATGGGAAAATGTCTTTGTAGAAAGTGTTCTAACCCGATGGCATCATTATTAGATTTTTTAAAAAGATCATAGACATCTAACTATCTAACTATATCTAAGAATGGAATTCACCGAAGAGATGATTTTTTAACAGAGTCCACATTTAGAGTGGATTCATATCAATCAGGCAACCATTATAATCTTGTCAAGGTTTGGTAATCAAAGACCCTGTTTAGAGTTAATGAAGAAATCCAGTCTCAGATATGGCCAGAGAAATTGGAATTATTTTCTGACAGCTCAGTCAGGCTATATGAGGCAAGACTGGTCTGAGACACTTAAGTGTCCAGAATGGGTAGTTACCTCATGTACTTAAAATATGAGAGAGAGTGAGAGAGAGAACATAATATATAATTCTCTGAACTACAATTCTATTTCTAATATCAGAGGTATATAATTCATTTATTCATTGAATCTGTGGAAGTTTAGAAAAGTTTCCTTTGTATTGTGTCCTAGATAAAAATGGTTCTTACTTTAAAGTTCTGATGCACATGGTCAAGCAAGGACAAATACTTCCAGGATTCTATTTAGCTGTACAATATAGTGCAATCAATTCGAGTTAAAGCAATGAGCATGGATTTGTGCTGAAGACAAGAGGAACCTATGTTAGAAACTCTTATGGTTAAAAAATCTAGTACATATGGCATAACAATTTTATTTAAGGTTTGACATATATTGTATATATATTTGAAAAATTGATTATATTAGATATATGTTAGATAGAATATATCTAATATTTTGATATATAGAAGATATATATTAGAAAGGAAAATAAGTAGCCTCTACTGAGATTCAAACTAAAACACAGACATTTACTTGATAAACTAAAAGTTAAAATAATTAGCAAATTTAAAAGTATGAAATGAATAATTAAAAATCACAGTTTCTTTTGTTCTTAATTTTATTTATTTATTTATTTATTTATTTTTGCTTTTTTTTTTTTGGGTCACACCCAGTGATGCTTAGGGGTTACTGATGGCTTTTCACTCACGAATTACTCCTTTCGGTGCTCAGGGGACCATATGGAATGCTGGGGATCGAATCTGGCTTGGCCATGTGCAAGGCAAACACCCTCCCTGCTTTTGCTATTGCTCCAGCTCTGGTTTTTAATTTTAATAGTTGAAAAGTATGTGGAAAACAGGGGAAACAGTACCAGGCGTATGACTCTTGCCTTGTGTGGGTGGATTTCAGCTCAAACTGCATTTGATAGCTCAACACAGTCAGGAATGCACTCTGAACATAGAGACAGGAGTCCTGAAAACTACAGTAGTCCTGAAATATATATGCTCATATATATTTTTTCATTCACACCTTTTTATTATATTTCAACTATTTTAAAGCAATGAAAGTTGTATAAAATTGATGGTAACACAATAATTTTACTCCATAAAGATGCATATGAATATAAATTAAAGTGTGACTGAATTCTTCAAGACAAAATTTGATAGTATTTAAAACCAGTTCATTTTTAGGATTTAACTAAAACAATATTAGAAACATGTGATTTATAATAGTTTTCTTTTAACCAATTTTAACAGTTAAATAGCTGTGTTTTGTTGTTGTGTGCTGCAAATTTCTGCTTGAGGACTGCAGGGAACTCACTCAAGAGAAATCCATTCTTCCCTGCAAACAGACAACACTAGCTCCAGAGCACTACAGAATTCCAATGATTTTCATCAGTAAGCCCATGTCCAAATTCTCCAGTCCAAATGGTTCATTTCCCTTCCTCCAAAATTCTCTGCTAACTGAATTATAAGCCAGAACCATTGCAATATGGACCTCCTCCTAATTAAATATATCATAATTATCATATGCTGGACTCTCAGTAGCTTGCCGGACTCTCTGAGAGGGATGTAGAGATAAATCGTACTCTCCTCTGAAGGGAGGGGTCTTGGATGGGTGGGTCTTTGTAGGCTGGGTCTCTGACAAGCCGGGCTGGAAATTGGCTTAATCTCTTGGGTGGAGTGTGACTACAAGATGGTTAGACTTCTTCATCAAGACCCTGAATGAATGGTTTGAGGCTCTGCATATTCCTGAAGAAACCAGATGCCATTGGGCTACACTGCCATGTGATAGGATCAAATGGAACTGTTACTGGTGCCCGCTCGAGAAATCGATGAGCAATAGGATATCAAGTGATCAAGTGATCATATGCAGTTGGCTTGAGTCCTAAAGTAAAACTTATGTACAAAAAAGATGGCAGCACTATTTAAGAACAACTTGATATTACAATTAGCTTAGTCTACAAGATCTCATGACTCAAGTATCTTAGTCATTTTGTCTTTTTTTAATGAAAAATAATTATGGAATACCCAAGACTGAGATTATATCTTTGAAGATATAGCTGAGCATAGACATGAAGGAAATATGTGTAGGTTACATGAATATCTAGGGAATGAACATTCAAGGTATAGGGGGAACTGAAATTACTAAAAAATAGGATAAAACTAGATTTGTTAGAGTAAACAAGCATCAAGAAAAAGAGTTTGAAGATATGTGAGTCATAGATAAGTGGTAGGCGGTAGATTCAGTGAGAGGCACAGCAAGCAGGCTCAGTCACACAATATATGAAAAGCTAACAATAGCTGTCATTTGGAGTATGATAGCAGGGCATGCAATGGTTTTGATTTTATTTATCACTAGAAATGTCACTAAGGGTGCAGTGCTGAAAACAAATTTTAAACAGGAGTGGAATGGAAAAGATAGTCACAGAGATGCTATGTATTTAACAAGACCCATGATTTTGATTAATGGAACAAATTTATAGTTTAATTTGAAACGGAAGTCAATGATTCTAGTATGTAGTTTCTTAAAATTTGAAGTTCACTTTAAGTGTGAAATTTAGTGAATTTAATTTAAGGTGAATTTAAGAGTGAACTTTTATGAACCAATTTTAAGAGTGAATTTAAGTGTGAACTTTAGTGAATTTAACCTTAGTGAATGTTTACTGAATGTAATTCTCTAAAGTGACAAGCACTATCAGTGTATTTCTCCAAGTATGAGAAGAAAAGGAAGAGACGGGAAACACAGCAATTATTCCTAAATATTTAGCCTGAGTAACTAAATGAGGGCAATATTTATGGACTATTAGATAAAAATAAAAATGTTTCAGGATGACATCAAATGTAAAATTAAGTAGGGATGTGTAGTATAATTTCAAGTAAATATTAAAGATAAAATGGAAGTAAATAACTGGGGCTTGAGTGATAGTACAACAGATACAGGTCTTCCCTTGCACAGGGCTGAGCTAGGTTTGATACTCAGCATCCCGTATGGTCCCCCAAGCACCGCCCAGTAGTAATTCCTGAGTGCAGAGCCAGGAGCAACCCCCTGAGTATTGCCAGTATGACAGAAAATAAAAGAAAGAAAAAGTAAATAACACTGGAGAGGGTCATCAAGGGTTGAAAGGAAAATATGATGAATAGCTTTTTTTAAGTAGCATGAAGTCAAGGGAATTAAAATTAAAATGGAAGTAAATACAGAATGAATTGAAAATTGCATAACATTGAGTTTCATTGCAATTTAATGTTGAGAATTCAAAAAGGTGTATAGAGAAGTTAATTACGAAGTTTAGTATGGCAGACAGGGAGGCAGTCTCTACATGTAAAACAAGTTGTTTTAAGTGGAGCGTAAAATCAATTTGCGAAGAATCAAATATTGCATTAAAAAAAATTAACTGACTCTCGAAATTAATAATATGGTTTGTTTGGGAGATTTTGGGGATAAGTTTTAATATATGCTGGTGGAACTAAATGTGGCACAGTCCTAGCTTAGACAAATTTGAAACAGAAAGAAAAATTGCATGTATGGTTTTCTTTTAGAATAGTCCTGCTTCCAAAATTCTTACATATAAAACATACAGTAAACTATGAAAAGACTTGTGTAGTCAGGGTTATTCATTATAACATTTATAGTAGCAAAATATAGGACTGAGTCCAAATCTTCACTGGCAAGTAATTGTATAAATGAAATATTACACAGTTGTAGAAATAATTAAATATTTCTGTGGGATATAGAATATTGCTATTGTATATATACCTGAATATACCATGAAATAAAAAAATATGACTCCATATGACTTATACTCACACACATTAATAAGGAAACTTCTTGGCTTCAATGGCATATTTTATGTCCCCTCTTTGAGTAAAGGCATGAATGTTGAATGGGACTGATTATAAAGGGACGTCGAGCCAGAATGGTGGTTAGCACTTTAAGTGAATTCTGCTATGAAGTGCACTTGGATAAGAAGAAAGGCACTGTGGGGATTAAGGTCATGACTTTCTCCGTATGAGAAGAAATCTTCCAACCTGTTTATATGATAATAAGAGATAAGAAAGTCTGGCAAGCATGTATACATCGATGTAGGAAAAGTGGGGAGATAACTGAGTCATAAACTAGGGAGATAAATTTGTTATTTGAGAGTGGGTGCTCCACATTCAAAACAGCAAGAACAACCGGTGCTGGCGTGGATGTGGGGGAAAAGGGACTCTCATCCACTGTTGGTGGGAGTGCAGACTGCTCCAGCCCTTTTGGAAAACAATATGGGCATTCCTCCGAAAACTATTATTGAGCTCCCATTTGATCCAGCAATAGCACTCTTGGGAATATACCTAGAGACCGAAAAAAACATAGCAGAAACACTATCTGTACTTCTTTATTCATCTCTGCGCTATTCACTATAACTAGAATCTGGAAACAACCTAAATGCCTGAGAACAGAGGACTGGCTAAAGAAACTGTGGTTCATCTACACTATGGAATACTATGCGGCTGTCAGAAAAAGACAAAATTATGAAATTTACCTGCAAATGGATGGACATGGAGACTATCATGCTGAGTGAAATTAGTCAGAAGGAAAAGGACAGATATAGAATGACTGCATTCATTACAGGACATAAACAGATACCAGTGTTTTACTAAATATGGGAAATGGTAATGGCAGATTAAAACTCACCATTGAATATACACGAAGAGACTTAAGCTATAAACTCTAAATATCTGCAGGACTAGCCACAATGTGTAAAATAAGAGAGAGAGAGAGATGCAGAGACAGAGAGAAAGAGACAGAAAGAAAAAGAGAGGAAACTGGGGGTACCTGCTATTAAGGCAGCATGGGGGTGGGCGGGGGGGGTGGGGTACATTGGTGGTGGAAATGGGGCACTGGTGGAGGGATGGGTGCTGGTATACTGTATTACCAAGAACCAATTATGAACACCTTTGGAATTGTATATTTTATGGTGGTATAATAAAAAAATTAAAAAAGAGTGGGTGCTTAATATGAGCAACTGTGCTATTTACATGGATATTTGTGAAAATAATTAAATTTAATTGGAGATAAAATATTAGAATCAGTGAGCCAAATGAACAAAGTGTTAGATGAATGGTAAAGATGAAACCATGACTCACAAAAATCATAGCAAAAGTCATTCTGAATAAAAAAATAAACTGGATAATAAATATTTGAGAATGTAATGGTGTGTGTGGAAGTTATCAGATAATCACTAAAGCATTGGTGTAAAGTGGGCACAGTGAAAAGTCGTAACTGAAATTTTGATCAAAAGGTGTTAGCCAGTATTATAAAGGTGCAAATGGTGTCCATCTCAACCCAGTCTCAGCAGAAGTATTTTTGTTTTCTTTTTCTTTTTTTAAAATATTTTATTATACCACTGTGAGTTACACAATTACTAAGATGTTCATATTTGGGTTTCGGGTCACACAATGTTCCAGCACTGTCCCCCACCCCCCTCCACCAGTGCCCATTTCCCACCAAAATGTCCCCACTTCTCTTCCTCCTACCCTAGCCTGCCTCTATGGCAGGTTCTTTTTCTTTTTCTCTCTCTTTTCTCTCTTTCACTTTCTCTTCCTTCTCTTACATATCGTGGATTGTAATACATACACTTAGAGGTTATCATGTGTATCTTTTCGCCTGTATTTAATGCTAGATTGGTATTAGCACTTTCGACAATTATTAGTACACTGTTCCCTTCTCTGTCTTACCTAACCTCCGACTCCCATGCATTTGTGGTTATTTCCACCTTGACAAGACCTCCTGATCCACATTCAGGCATTTCTTTTTGATGTGATAGAAGCATTGTATACTTGGTTAACTTGCTATTTCTATAGATAGAGGTACAGTATTTATAAAGATAGAGGCATATATATATATATATATATATATTCCCAGTAATGGCCACTGAATGTCACACTTACACATCTTGAAATGAAAAACTCAAGTTTCTCTCTATGTGTGCCTCAATATTGTATTCACTTCTGCATGTTTTACAGGCTTTGTTATTTTTTACAAATTAAAAAGGTTTGGGCAATCTTGTGCTGAGTAATTCTCAAAATCCAGCACCATTTTTCCAACAGCATATTCTCACTTAGTGCCCTCATGATACATTTAATTATGGCACATTTACTTTTTAGATGCAATACTCTTGCACAACTCATAGACTACAGAGTACAGAAACAACTTTTCATACATTGGGAAATCAAAAACTTAATATGATTCACTTTATGGTGACAATGACTTTATTGTTTTTATGATAATGGAAGCAAACCTGCAGTATCTCCAAATCTGCCTACACATTCACACTCATTTGTACATTTATTCTCTCAATAATGATGTAAAGAATATTTTGCTATAGGTAGAAAGACTGCAGAACCCAGGTTTAAAGGAACAGAAAACAGTTCCTTTCTGTTTTGGAGAAAACTGACTTTGTTTTCTCCAAAGTCTGCTTTAATGAGACCTAAGTCAGTAAGATTTTATCAAGATAGAAGAAGAAGAAAAGAAGGAAGAGGAGGAGGGAGAGAAAGAAGAGGAGGAAGAGAACTGGAGAGTAAGAGAAAACATTCTTATGGGTATAGGAATGAGCAATGAGGATGGTACTGGTATTATCTCTGTTTCATTAAAAACTCATATTTTTAATAATATATACTTGAGGGGTTGAAACATTTCTGAGAGAGCAATATAGTGAAGGAAACATTCAAAGGTAAGTTGTGGGTTTTAGTTTTTTACAGTAAATCCATGTACATTCTAAATGGTAACAAGAAAGGTTTGAATAATAAGTGTGGAGTTCACACATGTTTAGTAATTAGAGATGAAAGAATAAAGTTGGTATTGGAAAATCGTTAGAAAAGTTAATATATACCTGTCTTCTTCTGCATCTGTTCTTTCAGTGTAACTTTTGTTTTTTTCTTTTGGATTTGATGCACATGGATCACTCTGGTGGAGCTGGGAGTCTGTGATTTGAACCCAGGTTGGCAATGTGGAAGGCAAGTGCCTTACCTACTTTACTATCTCTCTAGTATCATCAGTTTGATTCTTTTTTATTTAGTTTTATATCACCATGAGACAGACAATTAAAAAAACTGTTCATGATTGGGTTTCAGTCACAGTGTTTCAGAACCTATCTCTCAACCAGTGCACATTTCCCACCACCAATGTCCTCAGTTCCCTTTGCCTACAGGTACCCCCTGCCTGCTTCTAACAGGCACTTCTCTCTCTCTCTCTCTCTCTCTCTCTCTCTCTCTCTCTTTGTCTTCTTTCGTGCATTGTGGTTTGCAATACATAATACACTGAGGGGTTATGGCACATATCCCTTTACCTGCTTTCAATACTCAGTTCTAGAGTTCTAGTTTAGTATTACCACTTCCAACTATTATTGGCAAACTAATCCCTTCTCTGTCTTACCTAACCTCTGCCTACCACACACTTGTGTTAAATTCCAACAGGTCCTCCTGGACCCTGTTTTGCATGCCCTTGGATTTTATTCTTATAATATATATTTTATATCCTACAAATGAATGGAGAATTCTATATCTGTCCTTTACCTTCTGACTAATTTCACTCAGCATGGTAATCTCATGCCCATCCATTTGTAGGCAAATTTCATGTCTTCATTTTTCCCAGAAGTTGCACAGTATTCCATTGTGTAGATGTACCGCAGTTTCTTTATTCAGTCATCTGTACTTGGCACTCAGATTGTTTCCAGATGCTAGCTATTGTGAATAGTGCTGCAATTTATGTAAAAGTGTAGATGGTATTTCTGCTCTATGTGTTTGGACTCTCAGGGTATATTTTCAGGACTGATATTGTTGGGTCAAATGTGAGATCAATTTCTAATTTTTGGAAGAAAAAAAAAGCTATTCAGATTATTCAGGAAAAAATTGTCCATATTGTTTTTCATATGGTTCATCAATAAATGCTTTATTTGGAGGTGTTTAAAGAATATGCCTCCCGCACGGCAAGCCTAGCAAGCTGCTCGTGTTGTATTTGACATGCCAAATGCCAGTAACAATTATATAAGGTCATTCCCATGACCTAATATAATGGTTTGAGGCTCTTTATGTTCCTGTAGCAAGCCGATGCCCTTTGCTCTACTGGCATGAGAGGGGACATATGGAGATTTTACTGGTGCCCGCTCTAGCAAATAGATGATTAATGGGAAGATAGTGATCGTGGATCGTGATTGTCTTTCATAAAGGCAGGAACCATAATTATAATTCCTAGTATTTCTTCCTTACATGTACTGAAATATCTTTTATTTAGAAGATAAATTATGTTTCTATAGTTAAAAATGAGAAATTTAAACAAGACTGAAAATTTAATGGGATTTGTGATGACACTCAGAATTTAGTTGATAATCATCTATCATTACAGCCAACATTTTATCATAGGTCCTGAAATTAGGCGATTGCTGTGATTATGTTGGCAACGACAACATCAAGGTGTTGGTCCTAGAAAAGCCAATAGAGTATGGGGATGTACCTCATATGCTGCTCTACGCTGTAAGGGCATGTTTGGTGGGAAAAGGTAAGATAGTATTACTAGGATAAGTGGAAATCCAATGATTGATTGAAGTCAGCTTCTAAAATGATTGGTAAGAAAACTTAGGTGACATTTTCTTCACCATCAATCTTTGAGATAATTTTGTAAATTCATATTTATGATAAATAAGACTAAACCTAAAATTGGCAGGCTGGCCTAGTTCTAACTAAAGAAGTTTTGATGGAAGGAACTATCATCAAGATGAAATGATTCATTATTGAAAAGGATATCACTGTATCACTGTATTCCCGTTCATCAGCGATTGGCTCGAGCGGGCACCAGTAACATCTCCATATGTCCTGTCTCATGCAAGTAGAGCCCAAGGGCATCTGCTTGCTCCAGGAACATAAAGAGCCTCAAACTATTCCATCAGATCATGGAAATGAGGTCTATAATTGTTACTGGTATTTGGCATATCAAATACGACACAGGTAGCTTGCCAGGCTCTGCCGTGTGGGTGGCATACTCTTGTAGTCACCTCTAAATCCAGCATTTATTGATGAACCACGCGCCACAAGCGGCGCGTGAGCTGGGCTGTGATACGCTGGTCTGCTGGGTGGAGTTCTGATGAGAGGAAAGTCCGGATGTGGAAAATGGAGGCCCTCATTGCATTTATTTTAGTTCGTAGACCACATCTGGCTGTACTAGTGATTAGTCCTGGCATGGCTAGGGGGACCATATGAGATACTAGGGATCAAACCCAGGTTGTCCGCATTCAGAGCAGCACTCTACCCACTCTACTATCTCTCTCTGGTCCCTTGACAATTATTTTAATCCACAAAAACATCAAAGTTTTTTCTATCTTTCTTAAAAATTTCCACTACTTGCCTGCTATGAAGGCAGGCTGGGAGTGGCATATCTGGCAGGGCACGTACAAAAAGTTATAAAACTCAAGAACAGTGAGAAAAAAAAAAGAAAAGAAGTCAGAAGATCTAAATGAATACTTCATAAAAGAAGACACACAAATGGTCAATTGGCACATGAGAAGGTGTTCAGCATATCATTGACAGCAGAATTTAAATAAAATTTGATTATTGGGGCAAGAGTGAAAGTGTAGAGCATTTGCCTTTCATGTGGCTCATCCAGGTTCAATAGTCATTGTCACATATGGTCCCCCACCCAGTGCCAGGAGTAATTCCTGAGCACAGAGCTGGAGTAAACCCTGAGCAGCACTGGGTGTGACCCAAAAAAGAAAAAATTGATTATCATCTTCTGATTATACAAGGCTACTATCCAAAAACAAATGATAAGTGGTGGAGAGAAGAGAACCTTGTTGTTATCAATTATGCAGTTATTATAGAAAGCTGTGGAACGTTTTCTCAAGGAATTAAAACCTGAAATTATATATAATCCAGGGATCATATATTTTTATTTCTTCAAAGATTATAAAATCACTAATTGAAAGTGTGATGCATTTGAGAAATTATTTACAATAACCTTGTTTTGGAACAACCTAAGTGTTCATAATAAATGACTGTGCATGAAGGATATATACATAATGGGATATTACTAAGCTATAATAGAAACAAATCCTGTCTTTTGAAATAACATGGAAAAACTTAGCATTATGCCCAGTATATTAGTCAAAACAATAAAGACAAAACATTATAATTTTCTTTATATGTGATACATAAAGAAACAAAAAGTTAACTCAGCACAATAAAAACATAAAAAAGAAAAGTTAGTGGTTAACAGGTAATGAATGAAAAAAGAAAGTTAGGTAAATCAGATAAAAGAGGTCACGTGCATGATGAGGGAGAGAACTGGAATTAGTGGTAAAATTAATGTAGTATATACAGACAATGATTAATTATGATGTGCAACTGAAACTTAAAATCTTAAACTCCATGTCATAATGTAACGTTTCTTCAGTAAAGAATTTTGGGGGGACTGAAAGCCTCCAAATGCTACTCTCAGTGCTCTTCCCAGTAATTCTTAAATCAAAGTTCAGTGCAAGGGTTTGAAGATATAGTATTGCTTAGGTCCTGAGGTGAGAGACCTCAGGTGGATTGGGCACTATTCCTCTTAATACAACTGGTCCCAGTGTGGAACAGTTAGACTCCATGAGACATGAGGCAGAGCTGCTACTGGCTCTCCCTGTGACCAGCCGCTCATGAGGCACCCGGGAGGGATGGCGGGTTTAGCCCTGGCCCACCACCCCAGCAGAGCCTCCGAACAAGCCAGACGGACCCCGACTCCATGAGGGCCTTCATTTTCCACATCCGGACTTCTATCTCGTCAGGAACTCCACCCAGCAGACCAGCCTATCACAGCCCGGCTCGCGTGGCCACAAGCAATAAATGCTGGACTTAGAGATGCCTACAAGAGTATGCTACCTGCATGGAAGAGCCTGGCAAGCTACCCGTGTTGTATTTGATATGCCAAATACCAGTAGCAATTATAGACCTCATTCCGGAATGGATTGAGGCTCTTTATGTTCCTGGAGCAAGCGGATGCCCTTGGGCTCTACTAGCATGAGACAGGACACATGGAGATGTTACTGGGGCCCTTCGAGCAAATCGATGATGAACGGGAAGACAGTGATACAGTGACAGGTCCTGAGGTGCTTGCATTACTGGGGCTGACCAGTGGTCCTGGGAATCCCAATCCATGACTACTAGTGTAATGTGCCCAGGGTTACCCAGATACACACCAAGCAGTATCTAAGGATCTCCAAAGTTGCATCCAGTGATATTTGGGGACATTTGTTGCTCTACCACAAAGAAGGCATTCACCTTAACCCTGTTCTATCCCTCAGAACCCTGCTTTTCCAATAAAGAATTTCTAAAAATAAAAATAAAGAGCATACTCTAGCGAAGATAATTATTTTCCTGGAATATTTCCTTTCTATTCTCCTACATTGTTTAAGTATCTCTCAGGCCACTGTTTCTTCCAATAACACACACTTAAAAATGAAACTAAAGAACATACTCTAGCAAAAAAAAAATTCTTTTCTTAAGTATTTTTTTAAGTATTGTTTAAGGAGATGATAAAATTCATGTCCACTGAGAATAGCAAATATGAAATTACTTTAGTCATTTTTATATATTTCATATATATTTTAGAAAGTACTTCTAGATTAAGGTGGGTGACAATTTCAGGATGTATATTTAAACGAAGGACAGTTTAGAGATCAAAACATGGGAAGAGATCATATGGAGACAGATTGCCATGATGCAGTAAGAGTCCGTGGAATTACAAAATTACTGATTATGACCAAAAGTTACAAAGAGACAAAATAAATATTCTTCCCTAGTGCCTTCAAAAGAAGCAAGTCCCTGAAAATGCTTTAATTTGTGCAGCGGAAATACCATCCCTACTTTTATGTTCATAGCAGCATTATTCACAATAGCCAGAATCTTTAAGCAACCAGAGTGCCCGAAAATCGATGACTGGATAAAGAAGCTTTGGTACATCTACACAATGGAATACTATGCAGCTGTTAGGAAAAATGAAGTTATAAAATTTGCCTATAAATGGATGGACATGGAGAAGATTATGTTGAGTGAAATTAGCCAGAAGGAGAGAGACAGATACAGAATGACTGCATTTATTTGCATGGCATAAATATATATGTACATATTATGATACCAATATCCAAGGTCAAGTGAAACATATATCAGGAGGTCTTGTCAAAGGTGGAAATTATCACAAACGTGTGGGAGTCAGAGTTTAGGTAAGACAGAAAATGGAACAGGGTGCTAATAATAGTCGAGGGTACTAATGCCAACCTAGAACTGAGCATTAAATAGAGGCAAAAGGATACACATGACAACGTTTTAATGTATGTTCTGTAATCCATAGTCTGGAAGGGAAGGAAAAGAGAAAGAGAGAGAAAGGGAAAGAAATAAAGAACCTGCCATGGAGCAGGGCTGGGGAAGGGGGAGGGAACCGGGATGTTGGTGGTGGGAGATAGGCACTGGTGGAGGGACGGGTGCTGAAACACTGTATGACCAAAACCCAAACATGAACTTTTTAATTGTATATCTTTTTATTTGTATATCTCACTGTGGTATAATAAAATACTTAAAAAAAAAAGAATTTGAAATGTAAGAAAACACTTTTAAAAAATGCTATCTGCTATGTTGTAATTTGTTATGAAGTCCTAGAAAGCTCGTACAGTGGTCAAGAAAATGTCTTAATCAAATGATTAAGAATGATTATCATTTGAGTTCATATCCCCTTCTAGGCACTATCTTTTGCAAAGTAAAGGTAAGAGTCTTATTTTGATTTATGTAATAAAGTTGTCTAATTTTTACTTTAAATACTGCTTTTTCACATCTTTTCTATCTTGAAGTCAGTGATTTCTGATGAAAGCATGATGTGTTGGTACGTGATTCAATATATTAATCAGGTTTTGTGCAGATGTACTTTATTTTGTTACAAATATGCATTATATAAATAAGATGCACATATTAAAATGACTTGTCAAAATTGATCTAGACTAGTCAAAGTACAATGGAATATTACGTAAAGTAAACATTATATGATGTTAAAATGAAAAGTTTGTTATTGAAAGCATCAAACTGAATTATAGTACTGATAAACCAAAGGCTTAAATTAAAGGCTATTTCTTAAAAATCACCATGTAAGTATAACATAGGCTTCTTATTAATTATTAGAATATTTGCTTCTAAAATCAGAGTATAGTCTCTTATTGCGGGTGAGTACTTGAGGGGATAATCAAGAAAATATATTCAAGAGCAAAGGCAATTTCATATGTGAGTGTCAATCAAATCAGGAAAAAACATGGAAATGTAAAATGTACAAACTCAAGAGGTGACATAATGTAGTTGTCAAGAAAAATTAGATTCCTGATGTGTCTCAGATCCTTTATCTGCAGCCACATGTGCATGAATTCAAAGGATCTGAAGAAATTATCAAGAGTGGTAAGATTAAGCAAACTGGAAATATAATGATATAGGAAATGTCAGAAAAAAACACCTTGCTAAAAGAGTTGCAGTTTGGGGATTAAAGGTCAGAAGTGTAAGAAAAGAAAAGTTTCCACTACAGAACATCTCATTGTATCTGAGGTGATGATTTATTGATGGAGTGTTGATTTATTAATGATGTGAAAAGAGATATTTCTTTTAAAGGTTTATTGAAAATATAGCTAACTTTTAGCTCGACTTTGAGTTTTTGAATGGTGATTTTTGTGACATAGTAAATTTCTATATGTAAACACTTTAAGTGATACAGATTGTTAAAGCTTAGTAATAATAATTAGTTATACAGTAATGACAAGCAAAAGTGAAGTACTCTAATTCAACAAGATGGGCAACTTACTGACTATACTTCATTAGTTTTGAAACTCCAAATGATTATCACAGATAATTATACCAATGCTAATATTGACAGAGAGAGCAGTTAGTAGAAAAAAATGATGAAGAGAAAAAGATAAAGAAGTTGAAAATAAGTAACATTCATCATTTGCCCTGTATTTTTCAATTTTTCTCTTCTAGTACTCATTGAGAATTTTAAGAGTTTATTCACATTCTTAAGAAAAACAATACCATTTGTACTTGTCTAGGTATCTCTTCAGATTCAATTAAAGATGCAAACTAATTGTATTCTGAATTAGAAAAAAAGTCATACTGTCTTTTCTCTTCTTATATGTTGATACATTAAACCATATATTAATTCAAAAGTATCAAGTCCCTCAGTCATGTTCATTGCTCCACAAACATTTTCTATTTTCTTATATTTATTTTCTTTTCCTTTTTACTTTGAATTAAAATGGCAAGTATTTATGGTGCATACAAGTGTCTGACTCTCTTCTAGGATCATGATCTGTCAGAAACCAAACAGAGAAACTAATCTGTTCCACATCCCTGGGTCCATGCAGGACATTCAACCTCTGGCTTTGATCTGATCAAGACAAACTCGTTCACTAATATTTTGAACTAGTGAATTATAATAACATAGAGTTGGGACAAAGAGGTGTTATAGGAGTCAAAGCACTTGCCTTGCATGAGACTGAACCGGGTTAATCTGCGGCACTAAATATAGTTCCCGAACACTGCCATCAATGGTTTCTGATTACAAAGCCAGGAGTCTGTCCTGAACAGTGTCAGGTATGGTCCAATCCCCAATTATCCAAATTTTCCAAATTTATTTATTCCACAAATAAATATGTTAGATTTCCTTGGTTAACATCTAGATAAAGTATTTTTAAACTATAATTTTCTAACCAACCATATTATGTTTTAAATGTGAGGCATATTCTCAGGCATATTAGATTTTTGAATGTTTGGTTAAACAGATAATGCATTAAAATGCTCATGAAGGAAGTTTTGAAAGAGATAATTAAATTTAAAAGGTGTGAAAGAGATATGGGATTAAAGGTTTCATCAAATAGCTTAAACAAGCTTATTGTTGTCCAGCAGGCTTTTTTTTGCAAAAGCAAAAAATTATATTCATAAAATTTATACCATATTTGAGAATGATTTGTATGCATGAAATGAGATCACATTTTAGGAACTCCATTGTTGTATAATATACACGTTAATAAGTTGAATAAATAAGAAGGCACAATGACTGCAAGTATTAACACAATGCTTAATAAAAAATAATATAGATCTAAGACTGAAGAAAACTAGATAATTGACGAAAAAGCATCGAAAGAAACAAGCAAAATATAATGTTGAAAATTATGTCTTAACATATTAGTAGAGACAAAATAACCAGACTAATTATGATGGCAGATATTTTATTTTTTATTTCAAATGGTTCAGTAATATGTTTTAGTATAAACAATAGTTTCTAATTGTGCCATGTGGTAACATTCCACTCATTAAATATATAGACATATATATGTACATAGACATAAATATATATACATATATGTAAATATATATGCATATATATAGACAGAGAGAGAGAGAGAGAGAGAGAGAAAGCACAGTGAGTGCTTGCCTTGCATACTACCACCAGAAGTGATCACTGTACACAGAGCCTGGACCCTAAACCAGGCACAGATAGGGTGTGTCCCAAACTTCTATCCCCCTACTACCACAACCAACGAAGAATATATTAGAATGGAAATTTCTGAAGGATCAGTATTTAAAGTGAACAAAAAAAACAGACAATGAAAAGGTGATATTAAGAGCATTTTGTGACAAGACTTGCAGAAAAAACAAATGGAACAGAAGAAACCCTGTAAGCAATACAAGGGCCCAACAAGAGATAAGTGAATAAAGAAATTGTGTGAAATTACACAAAGAAATAGTATTCAGCTATAAGAAACTGGTCTACAGAACTGACATTATCAGGTGATAGGGCAACTAGGTTGAAGATACGCTGCTCTGTAGAGGCTGTGGTATTAGAGCATTGTGTGTATGCATGAAACTCTATCACTGCCAATATTAGACATTACAGCACATAAAATTAAAAACAACATAAGGGATTACAGATGTAATGTAAGAAGTAAAAAAACACAATGCAGATCAACTGTCCTTTCATTCCAAATTCACTCTCATCTGTAACAATAGTTGCAAGAGAATACCTTAGATTAGGAAGAATAAAGTACAGCTCAGTCAAAGCGGTGTTTACAAAACACTGCTTGTGTTTTGTTAAAAAAATGTTTTTAAGAGAACCCAGCTTTACCTACTATTTTACTTATTGTTTCCAGTTGCACTGACAGTATAATGTCTGTTGAGCAGTTACAGCACTCAACAGTATGGCATGCAGTTCTAAACTCTGTTACCCAGGAAGCACTATTTATTGAGTACCTTACTGAGTACCCCTTGACAGAAGAAGCTGCTAATAGCATGCTAATGTCCTGTGCAAATACTAATGATAGATTTTATATAAACATCAAAATAGCTATGAGATTTACTAAGGTTAATGCATTCAAAGTGCCATAATAGTATCATATATCCCTTTGCAATTTCTTAGTTTTTTCAGTGCCAAAAGCAAAGTGATTTTAAAAAAAAAGCACAATGATATTTTCAGAAGTTTTCAATGATTTTTTTTCAGTCCTGAAAAAATGTGCTCTCAAGAAGAGAATATGGAATTTTCACTTCCTGAACTCTAGAAATAACAAAATGCTGTATTTTGGAAATGGTTGTTTTTGTGTTTAACATTAACTTAAAGAACATAAATGACTATATGAGAAAAAATGCCTGGCAGAAGTCTCTTTCGCCTCAGCTGCAGTTCAGGTGAAGGGCTGTGTTTGAACTCTACATCTCTAAGGTATAATTTGCACTGGTGGCTTTTACCTACTTTGAAAGTGTATCCTTTCCCCAGCGCCAACAACTCTCTTTTATCAGCATTTCTCACACTTCTAAAAGCCTCGGTTCTCACTGTGTGGCACTGCATCTTGTATGTGTATCACACAGTTTGGGGGCAGCCAGCAATGATGGCCTGGGGGTTATTTTCTTTGTGCTGCGGAGTTATAACTCTTCGGAGTCCATTTCCAAGGTGAACTTGGCTCCTGTGGTTATCCACTGCCTCCTTTACAAGTGCTTCTAAGTCATGCATATGATTACTTCTGAGGTCCATCCAGAAGACACTGCGGGTCTTGCAAAAAGAACGTGAAACAAATAATGTTAGTAAAGGGGTTTTTTTCCCCTAGGAAATTTATAAATATTGTAGTTTTGGCATGGGACAGGAGCATTCATAAACAAAACCAGACTACAAATAATCAAGTGCAAGTACCTGGGATGAACTAGAGGTTAGGGAGAAATCTCTGTCTAACAACCTAATTTAACTCAATTGAATGATCTCATGGTTTCACAAGACTGACTTTTAGTGCTTTAAGTATTATTCTTTGGCAGTCTCGTAGAATGCTAGCAAAGTCTTATAGGCAAATTCTGTTTCTTATATATTTGCAATCTAATACGTACATAACCAATATACATGCATATTTAAAATATTGAATTATACATGGTCTAGCTGCTACCCTGATATTTGCCTTAAGTTGACAATTTGTTCTAACTTTAATCATGAGGTAGATACTAATTTAACAATGTATTTATATGGGGAGAATAAAGAGCATTAAAGATTAGACATATTGGTATAAATAGCCTATAATTAGTGTTCAAATTTGATGGCCTATAAATTGTAGTTACTAACTAAATATTTAAAATTGATTATATAAAGGGACTAAAATTTGGATAAACTATATGTGTTTTTGGTAATTAAACTCCTCATATTATATTGAGCTATTTCTAATTAATAAAACTTTTGTGTCATGTACACTGTCTTTAAAATGTGATAATATATTCTGTAATCCACTATCTGGAAGGGAAAGAAAAGAGAATAAGATAGAGAGAAAGGGAAAGAAATAAAGAACCTGCCATGGAGGCGGGATGGGGGATGGGGGAGGAAATCGGGAAGTTGGTAGTGGGAGATGGGCACTGGTGGAGGGATGGGTGCTGGAACACTGTATGGCTGAAACCCAAATATGAACATCTTTGTAATTGTATATCTCATAGTGGTATAATAAAATACTTAAAAAAAAGAAAAGAAAGTCTTTGATATTAAATGAATAAATAAAATGTGATAATAAATTTTCCCCTCACAGGGGGCCAGAGCAAAAGTACAGTGGGTAGGAGGTTTGCTTCCACCTTCCCCAGTCCCATATGGTCCCCAAGAACTGCCAAAAGTAATTCCTGAGTGCAGAGTCAGGAGTAAACCCTGAGCAACATTGGTTGTAACCTCCACCCCAATGTTTTTCCCTTACAGAAAGATACTTTTATAATTTATTCTAAATGTATCTTGTTTTTATGTTTGCTCTGTAATAACTTTACCTAATTTTTGGAATTTCAATATCATAAACAGCAAATTTTTAAGCTTCTGTTTCCCAACTACTGTTCTATTGTTGTGGTATATGTATATATTTATATATATTTATATATATACATACATATAGGTAATGACCTTCTGTCGGGCGCTCTGCCGGGGTCCCCGACAGTGCCGGGAAGCGAGTTCCCTTCTACCTCCGAAGCCGGCGAGGAATGGATGAAAACTCAGGAATCTGATGCAGTTTTAAAAGGCTTTACTTATCACAGATTCAGGCATACAAATCAGCAAAAGGAAAACCCGGTGCTTAGGATTCCAGGCTAGAACCCCAGCCATGTAGGCCAAGATGGCGACCACCACGTGTAAAAGGTTTTCTAAAAGGAGAAAAAGGCTTCCAAGGGGGAATGAGCGCTCACAAGGGAGATATCCCACAAAGAAGAAGGCCCGAGAGGCGGGAACCGGCTAGTTTATATCCCTGTAACTCAGACCTTCCTCCCACTGTTATGGAAAGCAGGGAGGGTCCGATGCCCTTAGGTAATCCCTCCCCTGCACCTCACCTAGGGCCTTTACTATGCTAATGTTTTGAGCCAAGATCTGCCTGGGAATGCCTTTGTAGTATAGAGAAGGGGGTTTCTGAGATGGCATGTCTCTGTACCAAAGACTAATACTAATGACAGTTAAATATTTCTCCAAGCCTTCACAAGTCTCTTCTACTTCATTGTAGTTTTATATTTTAGTTGCCTTTGAGTATATCAGGGAGCCATGCTTGTTTGCTTGGAAGCAAACAGCATTTCTCTCTGGTCTAATTACTTAGGGGTCCAGCGTGGCCAGGCTAATATGCTGGTAAGATCTAGCTAGTCCCACGATGATTGTGGTAGCATGGGAGAATATTGATACCAGCTAGTACAGCATACATGGTCAGATAAACTACCACATTTAGACTACCCCCTTATCTATGGAGTGATTTGCGGGAGGCACTCCAGAGCAGATGCAGCAGCCCTTAGGAGTCCTGCAACAACCTTCCATTTTTTAAATATTTTACTATACTATTTAACCTTTAACAGTTAATAATTGGGTAAAAGGGGAAACTTTGAGCATCAATTTTCACTAACTGAATTTAAAGCAATTTATTTTATAAGAGACATAAAAAAAGAAACATGAAAAAGAACTACTTCATAATCACCATATAAACTACTTCATAATTTTTCTCAGTAATTAGTAGTTATGAATTACCGGAAGTTGCATGTTATTGTTATTTGCCTTCTCATTAATTAATTAGTCCAATAAGAATTCTAAATTATTTATTGTGTGTTTTATTATTTCTTTTTTTATCTATAGAACATTTTAGAAATTTAGAAATATGTTTCCCTTGTTTAGGTTGCTATAGTTAACAAATGATCTTTTGGAAAATTTGTTTAATTTTAAAAAGATGGAAACTTTATGAAATGTAGATGATGAAGAAATTCCTGAGTTGGAGAGGATCTTAGTATAGGATTAAGTTCCAAGTGCATAACACGGGGCCAAAGAGATATTACAGCAGGGTAATAGGGTGCTTGCCTTGCATGTGGCTGATCCCCAGCAACCCACATGGTCCCGGTAGTATTGCCTGGAGTAATTCCTGAGTACATGGCCAGGAGTAATCCCTGATCATTGCCATGTGTAGCCTAAAAGCAGAAATAAATATAGTGCATAATATAATGATTTGTGTGCACATTGAAAAAGCACTTCTCTTAGCAAGTTCTAACACTTTAAAACATTTGTATATCATGGTGAAATACACAACTACAAAGCCGTTCATGATTGCCATGCAGTCCTGCAGTATTCCAGCACCCATCCCTCTACCAGTGCACCCTTCCCAACACCACTTTCCCCAGACTCCCTCCTCCCCAACCTGCCTTTATGGCAGACACTTTTCTTCTTTCTCCTTCTCCCTTCTTTTTGCACATTGTGGCTTGTAATACATGCATTTAGGGGGTATCATGTATAATCCTTTACGTTCAATGTTCATTTCTAGCCTGGAATTACCATATCCAACCATTATTGCCATAATGGTCCGTTTTCTATCTTTTTTTTTCTACCTAATCTCTGTCCCTCACATACTTGTGGCAGATTTAACCAAAACAGTGTCCTCGTGGTCCTTGTTTTTGCCCAGCCCTGTGTATAAGTCTCTACTATTTTCTAATATCCCACAAATGAATGCCGTTATTTTCTGTCATTTTCTTTCTGACAAATTTCACTCAGAATGATAGTCTCCATATATCCATCCATTTTAGGTAAACTTCACAACTTCAATTTTTTCCTAACAGCTGCATAGTATTCTATTATGTAGATGGGTCATAATTCCTTTATCCAGTTGAATGTTTTTAGGCACTATTTACCAAATTTATAACCTCTCTCACGTGTGTTGTGTTGTGCGATGTGTGTTTTTGTGTGTGTTTATTTCTTATAGAATGCTGGTTGTGGTGGGTCAAGTGTCCAGGTTATACCTATGGCTTGATTCAAATCCCATGAAAAATCTTCAACTTACACTAAGATGAAACTGTTGGATGATTTTAGGCAACTAAACTTAGAGCATTTTCTCCATTCAGTTAATGAATGTGACAAATCCCAAGCACAGTAGAACACCAGGAAGAAGAGCTCTGGTTAGTTAATAATCAGGGGGCAAATACCCAACATGCTATTCCTAAATCCCAACTTTCCCCACAGAAGACAATAAAATCTTCTCAGAGTAGCGTTAGAATCACTTCCCTCTGTAAAATGCTGTGTAATTCTAATCAAAGTACCCTTTATTAAAATTTGTTATTTCTGCCTAAATATCTCTTTAAAAGGTAACGTTTTTACCAAGGCAATCCTTAAGTTCCAAATGATCCAGGTTCCAATGTGTTTCCTTTCACTGATGAAGTTAGAATGATTATTAGTAGTAAATGAACAAGCAAACTTAAAAAGACAAAACTAGTAGATCTTGTGTTTTTCAGTTATGGCTATGGTGGATGGTATGACTCTTGCTGATTTACACTTGGTATCAGAAATTTGATTTATTTTTGGAAATAAAAGACAAAGAACACAAATTCAGTTATGCAAGGAAAATCCCAAGTTCCCAAACATAAAAGATAATGGAGATGTAACACTGTGCATTTTTGGAGATTCTCATTTATAGCAGAAGGAGATGTTGTAATGTATGAATCAACATCAGACAATTCCATTTTGTCTAATATCTTATTTCATGCTGCCGCATCTTTGGATTCTGATTCCCTGAAATGGACTGGCTACTGAAAGCGTTCTTACCAAAGTTCCTGCTGGGTAGAGAGATTCTTCTTCATAGTCTGTGTGCTGCGATACATCAATTTATCCTTTGCCTCAGGGACTCCTATGGCAATTAAGGGAGGCAGGAAGCTTCCCAAGAGAACTAAGCCAATGTTTGTTTAGCAGTGAAATGGAGTCTTAAAAGAGGGAATGGAGATTATAGATTCTTAGTTTTTAAAGAAAGTGCTAGTGCTCTCTCATGAACAACTGAAATTGCAGTGGGATAGCAATGATAGCAAGGCAAGAAGTGATGAGTAAAGGGCGCTGTTGCCTTTACCTGTAAGTTTAGAATGAAGAGCAATGGTAGATGATGAATTTGGAAATTTGTCTTGTGATGGGAGACACTACTTCTATTGAGCTTCTCATTTCTGCACATGAGATTAGTAAGAGACATCAACAATTTTGTTTCAAACTACTTTTTTGGGATGTTTTTATAGCAACCACCTCAGAAGATATAGATAATAATCTCCCCCTTGGGCTGGAGGACAAATTTGTTCCCTGAAAGCTATAATGAAGATAATGCTTTTCTTTAGGGCAAAGAATGGGCAGGTTTGCTAGATGTTCCAAAATATCCAGATTTATTAAACTCTGGGTCCCTTGGCTATGACACAAACAGATTATCTATACAACACTACATACTTTCTCCACATCACCCCTGTGGGTGGCAAGGGAACCATTGTGAATATGAAACTCACACTGCCTGCTGTGTCCTGACGAATGGTGTGCTTAGCCTCTGACCCAGAGTAATGCATTTTCTGCTAGCCCAGAGGAGACTGTAGCAGGTTAACAGGCTACTTAGTTTACAAGCGAAGCAATATCTTAATCTTTATAACATTGCAGTTTTCTAATTATAAAGCCAGAATATATTCAAGGAATGTGAAAAGTAGAAGAGAAAGATGGGAAAAAATTCATAATCTTCACACCATAATATTTTTATTTTAGCAAACATTCCAATTTTGTTCCATATGTACCTACAAATACTATGTACTCATACTAATAGGATAAATTGCATTTTATAATGCTTTTTGTCCCTAAAAAGTATGAGTATTTTCTGTGCCATTAATTTTATAAACAGAATTTTGAGGATATGCTTAGCATTATTTTTATAATGAATTATTTACATAATCATTCCCTTATTGCTGAATATTTGGGTAATTTAGTGCTTTTGGCCATTGAAAATAATTGTACAGTGATCATCATTTTATATTCTTAATTTCTTCTTTTATTTACATGAAAAACTATTTTTTTTAAACAAATCCACAAGATAAAGTTGCCAGATCTCAACAGTTTTTTGCTTGGCATTTTTTACATTTCTTTGGTTCTCTCATGGTTGAAGTAAAATTTCCAAGTTATTAGCACATGCCCAGAGATAGTTTCTCATATATTTTGACCTCCTTAAGCCTGGGAAATTGCCCTAGTGACTGGCCATTTCTGGACTGTTTTTCCATAAGTGTTGATTTGCTCAACTGAAATCACCCAACCACCTTTCTCTCAAGTATCACATGCTAAAGTTTATTGGATTTCTCTTCATATCTCTTACTTTATTGGATATTTCATTTTATTTTTTTAAACTGAAGTAGAGTGTATTAGAGGTATCATCATTTCAGGATGTCGCCGAAATCTGCTCATTCACTCTTTGACTCCTTTTCAACATGCTGGAAATGCCTGTAACTAATAGGTTGATCATACCAGTTTACCTCATGATGGCACTGAAACAAATACACTTCTTACTGTTCTAGAATGAATATCACAATGAATGTGCCTGCCCAAAATCAAATATTTACTCCATATAATATCTTTTTCATCAAGTATCTACCTGGGGTGTCTGTTCCTTTTGTGTACCCTTCTGGTGTTTGTTGCATTCTTTAATGTAGCTTCCATTGCTCACTAAGAATGTTTACCTGCAAAATATCATTTGCTTATTCTTCCCCAAAGCTTCCACTATAGTCATAGGGTCATGTAAATGAGATAATTTAGGGATAGCACACTGCTAATTTTTCTGAAATATATAAAACACTTATTATAGATCTTCCTTTATAAATGGCAATGACTAGAAAGATGAAATATCTATTAAACTTTTCATGCTTTGTATTTATTTTTAAGAGTAATGCAAATGAAGCAAATGATTAAATGACTACAAATTGATGAACAAAGTTTCTTTCTTCACTGGTGCCAGAATTATTGTAAAAGAAATAGCAGTCTTAAATTTCAGTCTTTAGCTTTGTTAAATGATTTAGATTCATTCTGGGTTCTAGATTAGGAAATTCAAGCAAGCAGAAAGTAAACAAGACAAGTAAACAAAAAATAAGCAAGCACAAAACTTGGGTAGATCATGGTTTCCAGGCGAGACACATTCTTTCTCTCACTCACAGATCTTTCTTGCTTGCTTATATTTGTTGGGCACTAAGCAGCTAGTCTTGGGACCTGGCTCTTTCCCACCTTAAGGCTTTAAGAAGGGGACCCAGAAATGGGCTATTTTTTCAAGGTAACAAAACTTCTGAAAGCCCAAATGTTTTCATCCACAAGAGAAAAACACCTATTTACAGGACAGGATGTGCCTGGCCTTCAGAATACTATGTTGCAATGACTCAGGATACTATTTGTGCTTTGTATCCCCTCTACCCAGAAAAATTTTGTATAAGAGGCCTAAGCTATGCTCAATGAATGGGAACTGCTCTCCAGAACCGCCCCTGCAACACCCTCTCCCCCGCGGTGGTGTCTTTCTTTCTTTCCTTTCTCAGCAGAGGCAAGGCAGAAGCTTCTCCCATGTCCTTCCCTCTCCTTTTTCAGGGATATAAAGTCTGGCAAGATCAAGGACTCCCTTATGCTGGGAGCTGCTTGCCAGGGTCCCCGACAATATTTTACAAAGAGAATCTAAAGATTTACTATCTGTAAAATATAAGAAATAAATATACTAAAAAAAGAAATAAAGATACTGTATTTTCCTATTTTTATACATTCCAAAACTCTGACACATATCAAATATGAAAAATATACCTATGGGACTAATAAATCAATATTCTGTGTGGAGGAATTTTATATGAATGAGTGTAGCTTTTAAGTACATGCAAAATGTAGCTAATACCTCAAAGAAAATATACTGCTGGATAAATTTTGACAGGCAAAGACTTTCATCAAGATATCGCAGTAGGAGAAAAAGGGACAAACCCCAGTCCGAATTATTCAATTTCACTTGTATCACTTGTCTTCCCATTGTTCATCAATTTGCTTGAGCGACACTAGTAACATCTCCATATGTCCTGTCACATGCTAGTGTAGCCTAAGGGCAACTGCTTGCTCCAGGAACATGAAGAGTCTCAAATCATTCCTTCAGGTCATGAGAATGAGGTCCCTAATTGTTACTGGTTTTTTGCATATCAATACGACATGGGTAGCTTGCCAGGCTCTGCCGTGAAATTATTTGAATTATTATTTTGAATTATTAAACTCTTCTGAAAAAAATGTGAGATCTTCCTTCTTTCTACCACCCTTTCTCCCATTTTTTTTTGTCATTGCACCTTCTGAACTTGATAACTGTTACTGATGAAAATCAATCTCCTACTTTCTTAATAAATTGAAAATAGGCACCTAATCCTCCTTGATTATTACATTTCAAACCATGGCACATAGATATTTGAGAAAGAGAGAGGGTATAAAATTGTCAAGAAGCTTTTAAAAAGGCATGAATATTGCCAAAGGGTTAAATAAACCTCAGCCACTATAAGCTTTACAAAGTGAAAGGATAGGCAATGAAAAATAGTAGTTTGTCTCAGATTTTCCCCAACAGAGATTAGTAAGAGCCCCCTCCACCCACCCTGGGTGCTATTGCCTCTTTACCCAGGATAACTTAAACAGGACAGGGGCCTGTGGAATGTGGGCAGGGCCAGTGAGCATGCGAGACGTGCCAGTCCTGGATGGGCTCATGGAGGGCATGCCCCGCCTGGATGGACAGGTCAAGGGAGATGACCCTGTGTATGTGCGGACTTGCCTTGCCTACTTGCTCATGTGAACGCACGCCTATAGGCTAAGGAGCAATATACCTTGAGTGGATAGGCTGAAGATAAGATATTACAAACTAATGGCTAAGTACTGTGCAGGCCCTGTTGTGATGGACAGGAGGAGCCTTCATAAAGGGCCTTTTGAGGAGGTTCAAGGTCCCTCCTGCCTGTTCAGACCTGTACATCCATGTGGGAGCTGAACCCTGTCTAGCCAGCACAATAAACTCCACTTTGTTCATTGCATCCCTGTGTAACTCTCTGTTGCTCAAAGGAAATAAAATTCCTAACAGTAACAAAAGAAAATTCTTTAAGATAAAGGGATTAAGGAGTCAATAGTTAGGAAGAGAACTGTCCAAAATTTATAGTCATTAAAGGAGACTGCTAAGGTTCTCTTGGTTGCATGCAATACAGATGTAATAAAAATTTACCATAAAACAGTTTTTCCTTTCTAGTCACTGCTTGCTGTATTTATGTTGTATAAAGTTTTAGTAAAATATGAGAAAATCATGGATTAAAATATTAAAATAGAAATTTAGTAACAAATCAATTATGTATTATTACTCAATGAAAATTCAGTATGTCTACTATTCCTCAGTATTAAAGGTAAAGTCTTTAATAGTTCACTTATGCTATTCTTTTTCAGTACCCAGTTAAATAACAGCCATACTGGATTGTACCTCCTACTGATTCTTCACTCTATAATGTTTTTTTCCCCTCTGATTTGAAGCCAGAGGCATCAGAGGTAAGTGAAAAATGGACTGTCAGTTATGTCAAAACCCTTCATCTTTGTCACTGTGAACATTTCACGCACTGTCACTTTGTGTCCCAAGTTTTTCTGTCATGTTTCTTTGCATGGTTCTTAAGCTTTTTCTGTAACAGGAACCAACTAGCTCATTCTTGGCCATAAGCTTTGCTGCTGAAATACAAAGAAACTGATAGTGAAACTAAGGTGCTAATTGTCCAAGACTAGTTATGTATGGTACCGACAATAAGAAGATGTATACTTAGAAAACAAATATCTAAGATTAAAAAAAAAATGTCAAGTAAGATACACATTTCAGTTGAGAGGTAATCAAAGTTTGATTATGTGAAATTATTTTAATTAGCATACTGATTTGTTTTAAGAAACAAAAATTTAACAAATAGTTTGAAATACAAAAAGGCACCCTTCAAATGAATGAGAATAGACCATCAATAGTTAAACAAAGGTAAGATGCATAGCACAATGGGTAATGTGTTAGCATTGCATGTGTCCAGGCTGAGTTTAATCCCAGCACTGCACATGGTCTCTGAATCCCATTAACCATCATCATTGAGCACAGAATCATAAGCACTGAGCACAGCTTAATTTGACCCCAAGAACAAAAAAGACGCACTTACTGTACTTTTATCTGCCTAACAGTTCATTTGCTAATAAATAAATAGAAAGGGGCATTACTTATTTTATCCATTCAAAAATATTTTCTCATTTTTTAAAAATTATGATTTTAGTTTATTTATTCATTTTTTTGCAGTGCCAGGGATGAAATCAAGAGTCTCATAAATAGCTGGTACATGCTTAACACAGAGGCACAACCCAATCCTCGCCTGCTTTCTTTGTTCTAGTTATCTATTTTTAAAATTGTATTAAAACATTGTGAATTACAATGTTATTCTTAACAGAGTTGTATCAGGCATTCATTATTCTGACACCAATACCACCAGAGATGTACCATTCCCTCCACCAATGTCCCCAAGTTCCCGACACCCAGCCTACCCTGTTGATAGCCAAATAACAATTTTTTTCATAGTACTTGCATCAACCAAACTTGAATGCATGGAAAACAGAATTATCAGAAAATAAATTGATAAAAGTCAATTGTGATGATTGAGTTCTATGTTTCAACCATTTTATAATCTAATAAAGGTCAGGGTTGGAGAGATAGTGTAGAGGGTTGTATCTTGCCTTTCACAAGGCCAACCCAGATTGAATCCCCAGCACCACATGGTTCTCCAGACTCTGTCAGGAGTGATTCGTGAGTGCAGAGCCAGGAGTAATCCCTGAGTACCTGTAGGTGTCCCAGGCAACAATAACAATAAAAATCTAGCAGAGGACAAACAAATGCACCATTATTGAGTATCATACTCTGTTGGAGGACATGTTTAGCTAATCTGGGAGTTTTGTTGTTTTGCTCACTCCAGCTTAATCTTATTTAAGTCAAGGTTCATCAACATCCACCCTGGAGCAGTTTCTTCCTCAATCCGGCCCAGGTATGCTGGTCCAGAGACTCTCAGACATGGGGCAGAGCGGTTCCTTGCTCTCCCTGTGCCCAGCCGTTCATGAGGCAGTCGGGAGGCATGGTGGGTTCCAGCCTTGGCCCACCACCCCGCAGAACCTCACAACAAGCCAGACGACCCCCCCACTCCACTCCATGGGCGCCGCCATTTTCCACATTGGACTTCCCTCTCATCAGAACTCCACCCAGCCGACCAGCCCATCACAGGCCGGCTCAATGCAGCAGCCGCGCGGTTCATCAATAAAGGCTTTATTTGGAGGTGTTTATAGAGTATGCCTCCCGACGGCAAGCCTAGCAAGCTGCTCGTGTTGTATTTGATATGCCAAATGCCAGTAACAATTATATTAGATCATTCTCATGACCTAATATAATGGTTTGAGACTCTTTATGTTCCTGTACCAAGCCGATGCCCTTGGCTCTACAGCATGTGACAGGACATATTGAGATATTACTGGTGCCCGCTCTAGCAAATAGATGATTAATGGGAAGATTGTGATCGTGATCGTGATGAAGTCAAGGTTCATTCTAATGAGACCTCTCTTCTATGTAAACACTTCTAGAGGGTGTGGCACTTACAGAAGTCACCTTGATTGAATAACTTCTGACTTATACATCTACTAAGACTTCTATGTTTTCTAGATTGGGCACAGCTCCTCTTTATACCCACTGCACCCAAAGTGGGACAGTTAGAATTTACCAGGAGACTACCACCCTGGCTACGCTGAGACTAAAGGGAGACTATAGGAAGGATCATACTAGTTTGCTCTAAGCAGGCGAGTATGACACTTTCAGTACATGAGAACAAGATTCTCAGAATCACACTGGTGCAGATAATAATAAGGACCTTGTGGGTACCATCTAGATTACATGAAGCTCATGAAGTTAAGATGTATTACTTTATATCAGCCCCCTCTCTCTCCAGTGTTTTACATAAGAGATAATCTCGGGATTAGTCCTTGGTGTAACCTTTGTTTATGCCTACAATAAGGTGTGGCACTACACTCTGTTTAGGGTTCTTTGTTGGCATGACAACCTCCCGATTGGGTTACTTTGGTGTATATAAAGGGGCTGACTTGAGGCCCCTTCACCTTTGCCTTTTGGTTCCTCAGCCTTCAGCTTTTTGGCTCCCTGCTTTTGATTTTTGGCTTTTGGCCTTTTGCTCTTTGGCCTTTCGCTCCTTCTGGGTACGACTCAGCTCGGTGAGATCCTCTCTCTCTTTGGTGGGAGACTTAGGCTCTTTTGTATGGTCTAAGTTCGGACAAGAGCTAGAGTTTGTTCATTATATTGGAGTGCTGTGGAAGAGCTTTTGTACTATTAAAAGCCATTTTTGGAACTGCACCAGACTCGTGAGTTTTCATCTTTCTCCCGGCGTCCTCGGAGGTAGAAGACAACCTCTGTCCTGACACTGTCGGGGACCCGTGGCGTTCCCGACAATACTCCGACAATACACATATTGGGAAGTTTTTCTTGTCCTTTAAAAGAGCTCCTTGTATGCCTCTTAAAACTGGTTTTAAAGCAATACCATTTAAAGTTATACATTTCCTGTTCATGAAGCTCTGTGTTCTTCCTTCAAATCTTGAATGATAATCTCACTGGTTAGAGGTGTTCATTTAGGTAAGGTGAGGTGTTCATTTTGTTGAGTTTTTTTTTTACATCTGTCCATACTCTTCTGGATCAGAGAGTCTTGTTTGATAGACCTGCTGTGCATCTTATGGGATCTCCTTTGTATAAAAGTCCTTTCTTGATCTTGCTGCTTTCAATAGTCTTGAACTTTTCTAAGTTTTCCTAATTTTCCAAATTTTTTTTTGTTGTTGAATCTATTTTTTTTTGTTGTTGTTGAACCATTGAAACTGCTGGATCTTGGTGCTACTGAATCTTGCTGCCTATATTTTTCAAGTGTGGGAACTTCTTATCAATAATAATTTCTTAACTGTGTTTTTTTTCATCAATCTTGCTTTCTGTTATTCATGGATTATGATGATTTTTTGTGTTTCCTCTTGAACTCATACCATAGTTCTCTGTTATACCATTTGCTTCTTTGTAGAGAAGTTTCTACCTTCTGTTGTTTCCAATCAGTTTCCTTCTTCTCATCATGGAGCTCCTTCATCTTTTCTTCAGCTGCTGTTATTTTGCTATTCAGTTTCTACTGACTTTCTGTTTTTATACAACCTGCCATTCTCTTTATTTCTGTAATTTCTGGTTGTGGTAAAGTTTTCATTTTATGTACATTCTGATAGATACCTTTGCTTTGTTGACTACCTTTGCTGTTGGTTCTTTGAACTTATTGAACATCCTCCTCATGGTTTAACTAAAATCATTGTCTGAGCATATACTGAACTGTTTGGGTTGTTTATGTCTTTGCTGATATTATTTTAGCTCATTGAACATGGTGGGATTCTATATGTTTTCCCTATTTGTTTTCTATTGCTCTTCTTGTACCTTCAAATAAAAAGAACTAGGCCGAAGTCACAGTACAGCAGGTAGGGCATTTGCCTTACACATAGCTGACCTAGGTTTGATCCCATATGGTCCCATATGGTCCCCTGAGCACTTCCAGGATTAATTCCTGAGTGCAGAGTCAGGATTAACCCTGAAGCATAACCCGTGTGACTAAAAAAAAAAACAAAAAAGAACTGTCAGGGCCACTTGAGCATTGCAGAGAGTGGCGCCTGTAAAATAATACTCAACTCACCAAACCTAAAGTGAAGTATCTAATGAGAAGGACTCCAGGATATCTACTTCACAACTATACAAAAATATGTTTGATTATTAAATATTGTTTTTAGCAAGCAACTATGGGTTAACAAATAGATTTTGTTATACAAACAAAACTTTAGAAAGATAGGAATGTTCCATATACAGACTTTTGTACAGACTTTTGAATATCTTGAAGTAATGTCAAGCATCTTGTTTTCTAGGTCACTTAAATAATTATTCGAGTGGTGCTGTGCTTGTTGCATGGTTTTAGCTACTTCATTAGAGAAAGTAGCTTCCCCTCTCAGATTAAAATATGCTCAGTCTTCATTTTATGAGTACAATTGTTTTGGCTTCATTAAGAATAATCCTGTTGTAGTTGTCCAATGTTATCATTCTAGGACATAAGCATTTTTTCCTTTAACAAAACTGCAAACACATAACTCTGATTAAATTGGCTTGAAGCTCTAATGTTGAACCTGGTTATTTTATTGAAAGCTTTTAAGCATCTTTTATATGGATAATGGAATCTAATTGCATATGTGCATTATCAACTTTAACATACAATGGAAACTTTGTTAGAGTCATAGTGCCAGGATTTAACCATAATTTTCTTGACACATATCCTTACAGTGGGTCAGCAGAAAGTGCATACCTCTTGGAAGCCAAAAAGCATTGACTCAAAGGGAATTTGAATAAATGCATATTTCAGAACTTGTTGAAAATCAGATTTTCACTAACATACTTACAAGCTAAGCTTAATGTATCTAGTAAATAAATATTCATTAAATGGGATCCATCCATTGAATCATGTTTTCAGTCCATAAATAACATGCTCAAGTACATAAAGCAGAGTCAAGAAGCATAATCAATGAAATTAATGTGTTTTAAGTTTGAATTTACCTATGGTCTCTATTAATAGTGCTTGTATTTTGTGATAATTAGATAATATCATGCACTATCCATTGATAGATGCTTAAACATTTTATATCTTTTTAGCGAGAAAATCAAGGATACAGCACAGTTTTGGTGTGTCTCATGTTCATCTAGGAAGTTGTCATTTTTTCACTCATCCTTGTGACACGCGACTTTTACCCTCCTTTGATAACTTGGAAATTTAGATCATTCTTCCACACCTTGCTGGAGCTATAGAGACAACTCGGTGAGGGTTAAATACCAAGACCATGCTGCCTTTTGTTTTAATAACATCTTGCTGCCTCTGTCAACTTTGCGTGAGAGAAAATAAAGAAAGACCCTCTCTGTTCTTGGATGGATTAAAACCCCTGAGGTTTCTGTTACCACATTCTCGGGTTCTCTGAGTCAGGACAAAGGGGACATATCACAGCTTCTTAGCCTTTTTATTAAGATCAAGTGTAGTAACTGTTCTTATTAGTTTAACATCTGATACATCTATCTGAAGACAGTAATGTAAAAACATTTCTATTTTATGTTAAATGGAACTCTGGAGCAGGTTGTTGGAATGGGAACTTGCTCCATCTACTCTACGCATCTACCTGGTATTTCAATACACCCAAGAATGTGCACCCACTCTGGGGAGTTAAAAACAAACCAGCAAAAGCAAAAATAAAGGGACACCTCATAAAAATGAGTTGGTAGCATGGAATAATAAGTAGAGCTTGGGTATCATAAGTTTTTTTTCCTGTTACCTGTTCACATTTATTCATTTCTTATTTCTATTTTACTTGTCTAATACATAGTATGAATATATTCTCGAGGCCTCATTTTTTCTAAATTCTAATTTCTAAATTCTAAAAACTCAATATTATTTTTTTGCTGCGTAATGTTGCAGATATGGGGCAGAGCTGCTACTAGCTCTCCCTGTGCCCAGCCGCTAATGAGGCACCCTGGAGGATGGCAGATTCTAGCCCTGGCCCACCACCCCAGCAGAGCCTCACAACAAGCCAGATGACCCCCACTCCATGACGACCTCCATTTTCCCACACCCAGACTTCCCTTCGTCAGAACTCCACCCAGCAGACCAGCCTATCACAGCCTGGATCATCGAGATCCACCCTGCTGCAGTCTTTTTAATCCAGCCCAGGTATGCTGATCCAGAGACAGACATGGGGCAGGGCTGTACTGGCTCTCCCTGTGCCACAGCCACTATGGAGGCGCCAGGGAGGGATGGCGGTTCTAGCCCTGGCCCGCAACCCAGCAGAGCCTTGCAACAAGCCAAACGACCCCACTCCATGAGGGCCTCCATTTTTCCACACCCAGACTTACCTTGTCAGAACTCCACCCAGCAGACCAGCCTATCACAACCTGGCTCTAGGTTCAACAATAAATGCTGGATTTAGAGATGACTACAAGAGTGTGCTACCTGCACGGCAGAGCCTGGCAAGCTACCCGTGTTGTATTTGATATGCCAGATACTAATAACAATTATAGACCTCATTTCCATGACGCTGATGGAATGGTTTGAGGCTCTTTATGTTCCTGGAGCAAGCAGGTGCCCTTGGAGCTCCACTTGCATGAGACAGGTCATAAGGAGATATTACTGGTGCCCGCTCCAAGCAATAGAGGGGAATGGGAAGACAGTGATACAGTGACAGTGAATGTTGCATGTTCTCCTTCATAGAACTTGAAATTCACAAGGTCATCTTGGAAGAATGTCAGTAGTTAAAACATGTGTTTGCAAAATGTTAGGTCCTAGGTGATAGATTTTAATATTTTCCAAAGTTACCATTATAACAAACAAACCCATCCTTCTGAACGCATATTCCATTCTTTCTTGCTTCCTGTCTTTGTCAGTCTTCAAGATCTAATATAAACATTGATATCTGAGAAAAATATACCAATTGTTTTATGTGTATGACTCTGTCATGCATAACTGAAAAGAAATTAAAGACTCATTCAAGATTGATCATGAATTACTCTGGCCATTAAATGATCAAAAGTCAGGAGATGCTATTAATTTATGCAGCTTTCTGATTAATCTGAGAATTTCAAGACTTATTATTTTTAAATTTCTTATTTTATATATTTATATTTAAAATAATTGACATTTTTAAAATAAAATAATTTTAAAGTATGTTAAATGCTAACATGAGTCAGTAGTGTAGTAAAACTTTTTTATTTTAATAAAATATTATTTGCTTATAGAACTGGAACTGAGAGGTAATACAAAATAGGCACTTGCCTTTGATGTAGCTAATGTGACTTTGGTCTCCTGAGTCTTAACAGAATTAAGCTCTGAGTACAGTGAGGTATGGCTCCAAACAAGACAAAAGTAGAAAGAATATATATAATATATATTTTTAACAAGCATACATTTTACTATATATGCACATATGCACACAGACAAAAGTGTATAAATACACACAAATTTACACTTATATCCATACACTTTTGTATGAATAACTGTGACATATATAAACTAAAAATGTGCACCATTATTATTTTTTAAATTATATTTACCATGAGATAATTACAAAGCTCTTCCTGATCGGGTTGCAGTCATACAGTGTTCCAACACCCATCCATCCACCAGTGCACATTTCTAAACACTAATGTACCCAGATTCGCCCCATCACCACAACCCCTAACCTGCCTTAATGGCAGGCACTTTTCTCTCTCCACACACATGTATGCTTTCTCTCTCTCTCTATCTCTCTCTTCCTCTCTCTGTCTCTCTGCATTGACCCACTATTAAAACTATAGTTTTTAATAATTTAGGAAATATGATTTTGCTATAAATTACTTTTAGTCCCCTAAAATTTGACATTTTGATCTTTGACTAAATTACATTTTTCAAATGCAGTCTTCCCCAGAACATAAGAAAGTGTGTAAGATGGGTAGGAAAACAGGAACATAGAAAAATGTAGAAGAAGAATAAATAACTGGAGTGGATTTGTCAATGATATTTTGCCATCCTTCAGGAGTTTCTTTGAGTTTGCTTATGTAGTCAGTAGACAGTATTATAAAAAATAAAACGTAGCAGTATTGACATTGTCAGATTACATGGCTGCAAACTTCACTCACCCCTATTTATTCATTAAGTCTCATAGAAAAGTTGTACTAAACTTAAAGTACATATTTCATAATCTAGAATCTCAGGTATGATATAAATATGATTAAGCACTTGAGGTGGCCACAGTTTGAGGTGTACTGGTCACAATTATTCTAAAACAACAACATTTATAATTTTGATGCTGAGCTTATTTCATATTAAAATAAAACCATGCCTCTTTTCTTCCATTTCTACTTTTGGAATTTAAAGTTGATATTTTCGATTTGATTTCAAATCCTAAGTTTTTTTTATTTTCATCTTCCAACTTATATTACCATTTTTATACTATATGATTTAGTTCCTGGGGTTACATAACCCATTTTCAGGTAAAAAAAAGATTAGAAAAACAAAATCAAATCCAAAATCTTTTTGAATTTTGGAACATGTATTCAGCATATTTTCTCAAACCTTAAGGGCTTTATCATATTAGATTTTGGAAGACAATTTGTGAGATAGGAAAGTAATTATAGGTATACCTGTGTGTTTTCTTCCGTTTATATAAGACCCTCAAGGCCATCTTTAAGATGTTAAGTAGTTTGAAGTATGATGGAAAGACACATAGAAAGCGGCTGCTTTTCATCTGCAGTGACATCCTTGTCAGAAAGTTACACAGACTTTGGATAGTCAAGGTTAAAGCTAATTTAGTTAGCATTAGGAAATGTAACTCACATTAAGTCTTAAATTTTCTGTCATGTTATCATTTCATAGTGGAACATAGCTCTGTGACAATTATGTACGCAAAATTGTAATGTTTGAGTGAGTCTCTTATCAGAAAGCACTAAACATTTGTTTAATGAGGCAACATTGCCATCAAAATAATAACATTTAAAAGAGAAATAGGTTTATAAGTGTTGCTTTTTTTTTCAGCAATGATGTAAACAATGTCCTAATTTCTTTCAACCCAAGGGTCTAATTTCCCAAGCTGACATTGACCCTTGTTGTTACTGTTTGTTGTTTAATAGTTTATTTAGTGCCTTTTTTTCTAACAGCATTTGGATGTAAGCTCTAAAAAGAAAGTACATCTAAAATGAAGCCAATTCGCATTTTTGTTGTCACCAAGCTAAGCTTATGAATTTTGGGGCACTTGCTTAAACCATCTATATTTTTACTGGTTGATATCCAAAACAATTTCACTGGACTCCAAAACAATTTGTTAAACTATAACCCAAAACACCATTTTCAGAGAAACACAATTCTCTATTGTTCACATTCCCTTATGGGGTTTATCTACATTTACCAAGAAATTCTTCCTGAACATGGCAAGTATATTTCTGTAAGAAAGTTTCTTCAAATAATATTACTTTCATGATATTTTTTTCAGTTGAAAAAAAAATGGCATACCATTCATATTTGTAATCTAGTGGAAAATATGCTATAAAAGGAAGCATATTCAGTTTTATAAAACCTGCTTACCTGGAATATATGGAGCTGCAATGCTTGGAGACTACGCTGCGGCCCTCCTGAGCATGTGCCTTTTGGGTAGTAGACTCATATTGCAGATCAGGAGTACAATGAGGACCACCCTGGGCTGGGGTGGCGGCACCTCTCCACGTGTTTTCATCTTGAAGACGCCCCTCCTGCCTCACGTCTTTCTTTAGTTGATCAAATCACAACCCTCCAAGCCTTGGTTTCCCTCCTCAGAAATGGGGGCTGGTTAGCTGGCTAACGGAGCAGGGCCTTCTGAGATAAAAGATGGTTCCATCAGTATAGCCAAAAGAAAATGTATACTGAAATGTTCTGGTAAATCTTGCCCTTCAACCGGATGGGGGACAGATTTGGGGAAGACCTGTCCCAACAAAGACCCCAGCAGCCAAAGACTTCCATTCCTACAGTCACTGTCTTGCTCAGTCCAACTGTATCTTGGATGACTCCTCACCAGTGAGTGAATCTGTTGAAAATCCCAGCACCGCTGCATACGTCGGTTGGTTGGCTGTAAAGATACTTGCTTCAAGTTCCAGAGACTGACAGACAAGGGGGCAGAGCGCTACCAGCTCTCCCTGTGCTTAGCCGCTCACTATAGGCTCCAGGAGGATGGTGGCTCTAACCCTGGCCCTCCACCCCAGCAGAGCCTGTAACAAGCCAGACAACACCCCACTCACGAGGGCCGCCATTTCCACATCTGGACCTCCCTCCCGTCAGAACTCCACCCACCAGACGCAGCCTATCACAGTCCAGATCATAGACACCACACCCTGAGCAGTTTTTTTTTTTAATCCGGCCCAGATATCATCCAGAGATTCACAGACATGGGGGAAGAGCTGCACCACCAGCTCTCCTTGTGCCAACTGCTCATGAGGCTCCTGGGAGGGATGGCTGGTTCTAGCCATGGCCCGCTCACCCCAACTGGTAAACTCTAAACAAGCCAGACAACACCCCCCCATTTCCATGAGGGCTGCCATTTTTCCACATCCTGACCCTCTCTAACTAGGAACTCCATCCAGTAGGATGAGCCTATCTCAGCTTACTACTTTTCGGGCCACTTGCAGTTACGGTTCATCAATAAATGCTGTATTAGAGGTGGGCTACAAGATATGCCACCCACACGGCCTGGCAAACTGCCAGTGTCGTCAGATTCGATATGCCAAATACCAGTAATAATTATGTTAGTCATTCCTATGACTCAATATACGCTTGAGGCTCTTCATGTTCCTGTAGCAGGCAGATGCCCTTTGGCTCTTCATAAAAGGAGGTAGACATAGTGGAGATGTTACTGGAGCCTCCTAGCAAATTGATGATGAACGAAGATATATATATAATAGTATAATATAGATATATAAATATATATATATATAT
>JAJIBD010004305.1:0-26080 GCA_021461705.1 Cryptotis parvus | reverse complement strand
GTGCCATATTAAAAACAAGAGTGAAAATGTCTTTTCTTAGTAGAGTGTTGGGGTCTTTGTGGTAGAAATGGAGTTACTGGTTTTATGGGAGCTCAATTCCTATTTTTATTTGAGGTGTTTCTATATCATTTCAAAACATTAGACTAGTGACCTTTCTTACCCTGAGCAAAAGTATGAAGTGGAGCAGGATATCCTCTACAACAAATCATTCTGTTACAGGCAAAAATATGAAAGCAGACCCCTACATAATATCATGCCCAAAGTCAATTCTACATATGTGAAAGTTGCTGATATTTTACTGGGGTCTAAAAATTACATTTTATACTGTGGAAAACATAGGTAGAAAAGTTCATGACATGGAAGCAAGAGGTATCTTCAACAACTCAACCTCACTGGCCAAGAAAATGAAAACAAAGATAAACAAATGTAACTGCACTCAAACTAATATGCTTCTATGTCTCTAAACAAACAAGGATAAGAAGTAAAGGTCACCCTACAGTTTGGGGAGAGGATGTTTAGCCATGTGTCTTAGAATAAAGTGTTAATGTACAAGATGTATAAAAAGAGGCATAACTTCACAAGAAAAAATCATACAAACCTATCCAAAAATGTAGAGCATGTAAGAACAGAAACTTCTTCAAATAAGACATGTGAAACATAATCTTCTCCATGTCCATCCATTTATAGGCAAATTTTATGACTTCATTTTTTCCTAACAGCTGCATAGTATTCCATTGTGTAGATGTACCAAAGCTTCTTTATCCAGTCATCGATTTTCGGGCACTCTGGTTGCTTCCAGATTCTGGCTATTGTGAATAATGCTGCTATGAACATAAAATTAGGGATGGTGTTTCCGCAAGGTATTTTTAGTTTCCCAGAGTAGCTAGAAGGAAAGAGACAGATACAGAATGACTGCATTTATTTGCATGGCATAAATATATATGTACATATTATGATACCAATATCCAAGGTCAAGTGAAACATATATCAGGAGGTCTTGTCAAAGGTGGAAATTATCACAAACGTGTGGGAGTCAGAGTTTAGGTAAGACAGAAAATGGAACAGGGTGCTAATAATAGTCGAGGGTACTAATGCCAACCTAGAACTGAGCATTAAATAGAGGCAAAAGGATACACATGACAACCTTTTAATGTATGTTCTGTAATCCATAGTCTGGAAGGGAAGGAAAAGAGAAAGAGAGAGAAAGGAAAAAGAAATAAAGAACCTGCCATGGAGCAGGGCTGGGGAAGGGGGAGGGAACCGGGGATGTTGTTGGTGGGAGATGGGCACTGGTGGAGGGACGGGTGCTGAAACACTGTATGACCAAAACCCAAACATGAACTTTTTAATTGTATATCTTTTTTTTGTATATCTCACGGTGGTATAATAAAATACTTAAAAAAAATAAAATAAAATAAAATAAAAGCTCAAAAAAAATAAGACATGTGATGACCAAAGGCCATATCTGCAGAGCATCTTTTACCATTAGGGAAATGCAAATTAGAAAAAAAATTGATCTACTACGTCACATCAATGGGACTGGTACATATCACCAAGAAAACAAAAATAACCAATGCAGACATGTTTGTGAGAAAAAAAAAAGGAATCTTGATTCACTCGTGGTAAGAAAGGTCACTAGTCTAAATTTTTGGAAATGATATAGGAACACCTCAAATTAACTATCCATATACATGCGACTTTGTCTATGGACTCTCAATGATGTTCCATTGGTCTGAGGGCCTGTCCTTATTTCAGATCTTATTTCACTGATTTGGTTAACAAAGACTTATGGTATCGTTTGATGTTGAGGGGAAAATGTTTCCTATTTTTTCCTAGGATACCTTGGCTATCCTGTATAAAAATCATAAGAATTCTTATAATATGCCCATAAGAATTTCAGGAGTGTTTGAAATATGTCTTTGAAAATATCATGTGTGTTTTTATAGAGAATGCATTAAGTTTGCATTGTGCTTATAGCAATATTGGCATTTTTAACAATGTTGACCCTTCCAATCCATTAACAGGGGAATTATTCTAATTTTATTGTGTCCTCTTTCATTTCTTTAAGAAGTGGTGATTAATAATGTGCTCTGTATGTCTCTCATTCTCTTGTTGATTCTCAGATATCCCAGGTACAATTGGATTGTTTATTTTAATACTCCTTTCTCTGTTTAAACATTTACATACATAAAGTGACAGATTTCTGTGTATTGATTTTGTAGCCTGCCAATTTACTGTTTAAGTCTACTGTTATAACATATCAATACAAGGAAAATTAAAAAAATTTGTGGTCATATAAATAGATGCAGAGGATGGAGTAAACAAGACCATACTAATCCATTATAAAAAGTCAATAAAATGAGAGTGGAAGGAACTTTCCTCAACAGAGATAAAGCTATTTGCCACAAGCCAACAGCAAACATATTGCTCTATACTGAAGAACTGAAAGACTTTTCTAAAATCAGGCACAAGATAAAATTGTCAAATCTTACACTACTATTTAGTATAGTATCAGAAGTCTACAGCTGAATCTCAACAAAACTATGTTCATGAGAAATGAACTAGTTCCAGTGGCCCCATTCACTCTCAATGGAACAGACATCTCTGAATGCAGCAGTTATGTGTACCTAGGTCGAGAAGTCAACATGATGAATGACCTAAAATCTGAGTTGCACAGGAGGAAGAGAGCAACATCGAATGCCTTCAAAAGCATCAAAGAAATAGCAAAAAAGACAAAGAACCTCTGGCTCTGGGCACATCTCTTCAACTCCACCGTTCTCCCTGCATTAACATACTCCTCAGAGACCTGGGCCCCACTGAAAGCAGGATGAGAATGCTATTCGAGTCTCCCAAAGAGTAAAAAGAGCTATGCTTGGATTATCACGCCTCTCTCAAGTGAGAGAAGGAATCGGAGTTCCAACATCCATCGCTGTTCCAGAGTCAGGGATGCTGTCTCTCATTTGCCAAGGCATCGAAAATCAGATCACTTGATCACTTGATCACTTGAATCCCGTTATTTATCGATATGCTCGAGCGGGCGCCAGTAATATTTCCATTGGACTCTATCACGTGCCAATGCAGCCCAATGACATCTTGTTGATTCAGGAGTATGAAGAGCTTCAAACCGTTCCTTCAGGGTCTTGACAAGGAAGTCAGACCATCTTGTAGGTGGGCGGCCACATGATCTTTTGACATCTGTGAGATCCAGTAGGTAACGTCTCTAGTCCAGCGGTTGTCTCCAAATCGCATTACATGTCCAGCCCATATGATTTTCGATGTCTCTTCTCTCTCGATTCCTCTCTGGGAGACCCAAATAGCATTCTCATCCTGCTTTCGTAGGGCTCAGGTCTCTGAGGCGTATGTTAATGCAGGGAGAACCGTGGAGTCAAAGAGATGTGCCTGGAGCCAGAAGTTCTTTTGTCCTTTTAGCTATTTCTTCCATGCCTTTGAAGGCACTCCATGCTGCTCTTTTCCTCCCGCGCAGCTCAGGTTTTAGGTTGTTCATCATGTTGACTTCTTGACCTCGAAAATCCGATGTCCTGGACATATAATGTGATTTGAGACAAACACTGGACTAGAGCCATTACCGACTGGATTCTACGGGACATCAAAAGATCACATGGCCGCCCAGCTACAAGATGGTCAGACTTCTTCGTAGAAGACCCTGAACGAACGGTTTCAGGGTCTTTGTATTTCTGAAGCAACCAGATGCCATCGGGCTACAGTGGCATGCGATAGGGTCAAATGGAAATGTTAATGGTGCCCGCCGAGGCAAATCGATGTATAACGGGATGTCAAGTGATCAAGTGAAGTGATTGAAGACATCAGCATTAGTCCCTTTAGCACTGTCAATATAATCTTTAGCAAGGAGACTGGAATTAGCTATAAGTAGATCCAACTGTGGCCCAAAAACAAAATATAAGTTAATTAATGAAAACAAAATTGAAATCTCAAAATTTCAGTTTCCAGCTCACTACATCATTACTTTGAATTGTAAGTTGCTGTTGCTATTACTTATCATTATCTTTAAGTGTAATTTCTATGATTTAGACAGGTAGTGCATGTTTGCATCTTCATATTTCACTTTTCCAATCTGATTTGTGTTATACCATTTGCTGGAAATGATATATTTAAAATTATAAATAAAATTTATAGTACTTTTGTGTATGCATACTTATATTCTGAGCATCAACTGTGAAATTTATACATTTTTCATTAAACATTTCTTTTTATTGTTGAGTAGTATTTCGTAACATGTATATATTAATTCTTTTATTCAAGGAATTCTTTAAGTAAATTTAATCACATCCATTTTAGGGATATTAAAGACAAAGCCTTTATTAACAGCACTATATTATCCTCTGGGTAGGTGCATTATTCTATGTTTTATTTTTTTAATTAAATTGTATTGTCTTACACTTTGTTTATAGTACTATAAAACTGCACTAGTAAATTTACAACCCTGCATGTGTATTCGACCCACTGACAACTCTCCAAAGTTTTAGTATTATCCGGCTCTCAAAATGACCTCTCTGTCAATTATCTCACCACTCTTTTCTGCTACCTTATTTTTAAGAGTCAAAAATCTGATTCTGTTGTTCTTTGTCAATTTAATTTAATTATTTATATTCAACAAAATTAATTGCCTGATTATCTCAAGTTTAACCAATGTTATCATAAAAGTTCCGAGTTCATAATTCCATTTTAATTTATAAGGAATGGAGGTGAGCCAATCTTGGCAGTCCTTAAGGGCTATGCTGACAGTTCTCAGGACATGATATAGTGCTGGATATGGAACCCAGATTGTATGCATGCATCATTAGTGCCTTACAGCATAAACTATCTCTCTGAACTAAACGTTATAATTTTAAATAGCACAGTAGTTTTCCACTGAGTATATAAACTATGACTTTTTATCCTGTCATCTTTCAGTTATCATTTAAGTTAATTTTGATTTTATTTAGTGTGAGTAATTTGCTATGAAAGCAGAGAGGTAAATATTCTCTGAAATTAGCATTCTCATCACTTGTATCACATGTCTTCCCTTTGTTCATTGATTTGCTCAAGCGGGCACCATAACATCTCCATATGTCCTGTCGCAAGGAAGTGTAAACCAAGGGCATCTGCTTGCTCTAGGGACAGGAAAAGCCCTCAAACATTTCCTTCAGGTCATGGGAATGAGGTCCATAATTGTTACTGTTTTTTGCCATATCAAATAAAACACGGGTAGCTTGCCAGGCTCTGCCATGTTGGTGGTATGCTCTCATTTTCATATCCAAATTTTTATATCCTTCATATTCCTAAAATTTTTCATTTTAGAGGGATATGAAAATACCCATATGAGTATTTTTGTATCCCTCTAAGTTGCCTAGAGTCATATTACTGTGTAATACAGTATTTATATTTTTACTCATTGAAGGAATCTATATACAATTTTCCATATAATATGCAACAATTTATTACATTAATTACATCATTTACACTGTACTAACAGTGTACAATTCATTTTTCAATTATTAAATGACCAACAATTTTTGTTTTTCTCTTCTTCATTTAAGCTTTTCACATTTGTGTGAGATGGGGTCTTCTATTTATAATTTGTATTTCCATTGAAAAGTATAACTATGTACATTTTTAATATTTTATTATACCACAGTTAGATGGTGTTCATTGTCCTGACCCTGAAAGAGCCCATAATACGGCAACACTAAGAAGGATGAACAAGGAGGGCCTGATAAAATTTCCAGGGCCAAGAAAGCTGCCAAAACGAAGAAGGAATAAAACAACAGTCTGTACTTTCAGTACACTTACACTGGCAACAGAAGCATATGTCGAGAACCTGATGGTGAAAGCGCAAAAGATCAAGTATAAAATCATTGGTCAGACTGAGACGAGGAGGCATCAATCGCATCATGCCATTTTTGACACTGGAGTAGAACTCTTCCTAGGAACATGCAACAAAAGAGGCATCGGTGTCCTTGTCAACACGGACATGGCCGAGAACATTGATTCATTTGAATGCCTAACACACTGAATAGGACGATTACACTTGAAGTGATGTGGACCACTGCCAGCAGTTTCTATCTTCATTGTCGACGCACCAACATCCACATACAAGGAAGAAGTAATTGATAAATTCTACATGGAACTGGAGGAGTTCTATAAAAAAAGATCGCACCTTCTACAAGATCATAGTTGGTGATTTTAATGCCAAAAACAGGACCAAGAAGAGCTGAATAAGAACTCCACATCAGGACTGATGATATTGTTCTAATAACACCACATCAGGACTGATGATATCGTTCTAATAACACCAAACATTAGCCAAGTGGCACAAATGCTGTGGCTGACTTTGACTGAGAATGTGGAAAGATAGGGTCTACAGCTGAATCTCAACAAAACTATTTTTATGAGAAATGAACTAATTCTGAGGCCCCATTCACTCTCAATGGAACAAACAACTCTGAATGCAGCAGTTATGTACCTAGGTCGAGAAGTCAACATGATGAAGGACCTAAAACCTGAGTTGCACAGGAGGAAGAGAGCGGCATTGAGTGCCTTCAAAAAGCATTGAAGAACTAGAAAAAGACAAACAACCTCCGGGTCTGAGCACATCTCTTAGAGCTCCACCATTCTCCCTGCATTAACATATGCCTAGGGAGACCTGGGCCTACAGAAGCAGGATGAGAATCCTATTCACGACTCCCAAAGAGGAATTGAAAGAGCTATGCATGGAATATCAGCCTCACTGAAGTGAGAAAGAATCCAGAGTTCTGATCTCCATATTTGTTCCAGATTCAGAGATTCTGTCTTGTTTTCCAAGACATCGAAAATCAGTTGGGCTGGACATGTAATGCGATTTAGAGAGCGAGCTCTGAACTAGAGTCTTTACTGACTGGATACCACAGGATGTCAAAAGATCACGTGGCCGCCCACCTACAGGATGGTCAGACTTCTTCGCCAAGACCCTGAACGAAGCGGTTTGAGGCTCTTTGTATTCTTGAAGCAAGCAGATGCCATTTCCTTACACTGGCACATTATAGGGTCAAATGGAAATGTTACTGGTGCCTGCTTGATTAAATCTAGGAATAACGGGATGTAAGTGATCATGTGACCACCGTGGAGTAACACAATTACAAATTTGTTCATTTTTTGGGTTTTGTCATATAGTGTTCCAGCACCCATCCCTCCACCAGTGCCCATTTCCCATCACCAATGTCCCAAATTTTCTCCCCTTCCCCTAGCCTGCCTCTAAGGCAAATTCTTTTTCTGATTTTGTTTTGTTTTTTAACTTTATTTAAACACCATGATTTATAAAATTATTCACAATAAAATTTTTAGAAAGGTTCATCATTCAACACCAATCCAACCACCAGTGTTCCTCCACTACCACAGACCCTCATTTCCCACCCATCCCCTGTTATCATGTCTGCTCCCTTTTCTGACACTAATCATATTGACCATTACAGCCCATATATGGGAATGGTATTGATAAAGTCATCACTTTTTTTCTGAATTGTTATGTGTGTGTCTGACCAATTTCTGTTCTTGCATTTACTTTCTGAGTTTCTCGAATGTGTTGAAACACCAAACCCACCACTACCGCACCTATGGACAATACTTATTTCAATTTTTTTCTGCACCTCTGTTTCAACCTATTCTAAGCATACACTAAATAATCTATTCTACGTTGCTTGTTAGAGCTAATTGTCTAAATATAATAGATGAATATATTCTTAGACTAAACTCAATAAAGATTATTAAATCTCCATTGTGCCATTTGAGCCCACTGTGCAAGAAAATATTGATATGTTTGTACTTGACATTGTGACCACACCCTTGTGTTTGTATGCTCTTACTTAATTCTATAAAATTTGACAGGATACATCACTATATGTGATAGATACATCAGTATACCTGATACATCAATCAGTCTGGCTTTGAGATTGTGGTGCATGAGATCTTTTCCGATTCTGGGACTCTATTGGGGGGCATACCAGGACCAAAACCTATACCACTCCAGGATGCCCCATCAGCCTAGTACGGGGAGAGCCAGCAGCAGCTCTGCAACACTGATATTATTTGCCTATTCCCTGGGTGCTCTTGACCTTATGATCCTTATTCTAGATATCCACTGTCCAATAAAAGCCACAAGCTACATGTGGCTAAACAGATTTGTATTTCAATTAGTTAAAATTAAGAAAGACCTAAAAATTAAGCTCCTTGTTGTCCTAGACACAACTCAAAATGATTTGCATAGTGGGTGGTACAGATTAGAACATTTCTGCTTTCACAGAGCAGTATTACTCAGACAGAAAATATTTCAAGGTCTGAGTGGCATAACTTGCTACACACACAGCATATTTTATAGTCTATGTCAGATTATCTTTTTTTCTCTCGTTCTTTCTCTCTTTCTTTCTTCCTTCTCTTACACATTGTGGATTGCAATATATACATTTAGAAGTTATTTTGTATATTTTTGCCTATATTCAATGCTCACTTCTAGGCTGGTAAAACAGAAGGGAACAGTGTGCTAATAATCGCCAAAAATGAACATATTTTCATGTGCCCATGGAGCCATCTGTGTATTCTATTAGACTAAATGTCTATTCGCATATTTTTCCTATTTTAATAATTTCTGTAGTTATTTAGTTTTTTGAATTCTTCATATCATTTTAATACTGTCTATATAGGTTGCATGATAAGCAAAAAAGATGTTTTCACAATCACTAGGTAACTTTTTTAATAGTTTTTTACTTTCGGTAACTTTTAAAATATTTGCTAACAATCTATTTATTTTGTCTTTTGTTTTCCTCGCTATTTGAGGTGAATCTTCTAATATATCCCCAAGGTTTAAACTTTGGATATACTTCTATGTTTTCAGTTTTCATGTACAAGTCCGTTTTGAGTATAAGTTGACCATTATTCAGTGCCTGTAACTGTCTAGCTTTCCCAGAGGCTTCTTTTTCTCAATAGAGATTTACTTTCTACTATGTATAATCTTGTATATTTATCATGAATTAAATATGCATATCTATGTGGATCTATTTCTGATAACTTTTATGTTACTTTTGAGTCACACACAGCTATTCCTGGCCTTTTGCTCAGGGATCAATCTTGCAAGTGCTCTGGGGATCTTATCTGGTGATAGGGATAAAACCTTGGTTTGCTGCATGCATTGTAAGTATACCGTATCCACTTTACTATCTTTTTGACTCTATTTCCTGGAAATTTATTCTAGTCCATTCATCTGTTTATCTGCTTTTGATTCTAATAACATACCATTTAATTATTATTACTTTGCATGACAATTTAGTTTCAAATCTGGGAACATTGTGACTTCATTTTATTTTTTTTCTTTCAGGGTTAATTTTATTATCCATATTTTTTGCTTTTTAAAATATTTTATTATACTACTGTGAGATATAAAATTACAAAGATGTTCATGTTTGAGTTTGGTCATACAGTGTTCCAGCACCCATCCCTCCACCAGTGCCCATTTCCCACCACCAATGTCCCCGATTCCCTCACCTCTCCTCTAGCCTGCCTCTATGGCAGGTACTTTATCTTTTCTCTCTTTCTTCTCTCTCTCCCTTCTCTTATACATTGTGGATTGCAATACATACATTTAGAGGTTATCAAAACTGTTAATAACAAAATTGTTTCAGGTATAAAATGCTGCAGCACCAATCCAACCACTAGTATCCCCAGGGTCCCTGCCATTCCCCAGCAGGTTTTCTTACTAGCAATATAACAAATTTATTTCATATTGTTGCTATACAAAACTTTAAGAAATGGAAAATTAGGGACCAGAGTGAAATCCCAGCGGGTAGGGCATTTGCCTTGTATGTGGCAGACCTGGGTTCGATCCCAGGCATCCCATTTGGTCCCCTGAGCACCGCCAGGAGTAATTGCTGAGTGCAGAGTCAGAAGTAACCCCCTGAGCATTACTGGGTGTGACCCAAAAAGCAAAAAAAAAGAAATGGGAAATTAAATTATGAGAAGTTAAATCAACAAAAAATAAATTAATAAAAGTTAATTGTTACATAATTTAGCCTATGTAAATAGGGAAATTCAATTCATTTAGTACACTTATATTTTTATAATTATGCTTTCAATGCTGACATCCTAAACATACTTCATTATGCTTTATTTTGTACCTGAATGGTATTGTGGTAATCATTGTATCTTTGCCGCATATATGAAATTTCTTTTTTGTGCCCTTGGCAAACATATAATTATTTATTTCATATTACATGTAGTAAAAATTTGAAAGGTTGAAAAATAGAAGTATTAGAACATAAATTCAGAATAGTTAATTTGTGGTGATTAATTTCCATATGTTTATAACCTTTCATAATCAAGTAGAGGACAACTATATGCAACATTAGTTCATAACATAGTCAATATATTCATGTGTTCTCTGTATCCTTAATAGCTTGACATTTTTGTGCTGTTTCTTTGAAGAAAATTGTTGGCAGAAGGTATAGCTAAGGATATGCGAGTTGTCTGATGAATACTGCCTGTTAGCAGATGCACAGGGACTTATGGCAGACTGTCTCCCAATAGAATTAGTATGTAGAAGTCCCTGAGTATCTGTTAACAGGCAGTATCCATCAGATCTTCCTTCGCATATCCTTAGATTTACCTTCTGCCAACATCTCCCCTTTTCTGTTAAGGCTTCAATTTTGCCAACAGAACAAACTGAGAGGCCTGTAGCACCTTTTGTTATACTGTTTGAACTTACAATATAAGACCAAGAACAGCTGTATCCAAAATAAGCACACCCAAACCTGCAGTTCCTCCTAAGTCCCTTTAAGCTACTAGTGGGGTTAAAAAGCCAATGCCATGAGCCAAATTTTGCCAAAAGGAAGCAGTAGTAAGTAACATCAGAAAGATGATTAGAAAAAGTATCATGAATCTTGTTCTGTAAATATACAATATTAGCCATAATATTCTTATTTGTTAACAATTAACAAATGTTTTCTAACCTTCTTTCAATAAAATTCAAATTCATTATAAAATACAGGTCATACAGAAATTAGAGATATTCCAATAATATTTCAAAGACATTTGTCTTTGTAGGCTAGCCAATGGATCACCAAGCAAAGTCACAGTCTGAGTCATATTAGCCAGTTCGGCCTGCAGATCAGTATCGATCTGCCTTTGAGCAGTCCAGAGTCTTTGAGAATTTTCATGCCATTTGTGAGCAAACTCAATAGTCTGTGTTTCTTCCTTAATCGGCACTTCAGCTACAATAGCAGACACAGTCACTTCAATGATGCTCAAAACAGCAGCAATTAGTAGATTGATGAATCTCTTGGTACACTTAGAGACATGAGTGATCAGCTGACGAAGAAGTCCAATGGTCAGGTTCTCCTCCCATGGCTGGGCATGTGACAGGCATCCAGATTCCTACTCGAGCTGAGAAATACAAACTTTCTCCGTATTTAGTTTTAAAGCAGAATCAACACAAGTATACATGGAACTCTTGGTACAGGAGCTCGTACCTTCAAAATAATTTTAAATTGTTTTGCCTTTAAAGTATTACAAAGTGAAGGAGAACACACACCTTTATCAGTTATGTATGATTTTTATAAAAAAAATATTACCGGTTTGGTGCTACTATTTTTATTATGACTTCCTTCCCAGACTGAGAGCTCCTGAAATTCAGAGCTGATTTTCCACAGATGTATCTGTTTTGGAAAATCCTAATTGAAAAGGCGCAAGTGGTGCAAGCCCTTCATTTCCCCCCATAAGATAGAATTATTGGAAGATGTTTTCATCTTACTTATTATTATAAACAGGAAGAACATCCTGCCACGAGACTGTTCTTAGTAGGGAAGGATTCGGTATTTATGCCCAATGAGTATAATTGGAACTGGCATTAGTTAATGCACTTAAGATGACTAGTACTGCTAGATAAAATGTGATTGGAGTTAGTTTTATGCTTGTAATAGATATCACCTTCTTCAGTTGTGCCAATTTTTTGGCAGTCCTTCCAATATTGCAACTGGGCTTTATCCTTCTTTCCTATCTATCGGCTGGCCTTGTAGGTGTTTCTTTTGGACTGGACTTCTCTGCATCATCTTTTATTTGTAACATCTTGGGATGTCTCCTCCTGTTGTTTTTCCGGTTGTTTTTCATGACAATTTTGAGCCTTTTAGTCGGACACCAGAATTGCTCTTTATCTGTGGAGATAAAAGCAAACCCTCGCCCCCATCTTTCTACCCAACCTGGTAGCCATTCGCCAGACACAATGCATTTATATAAGATTTTTTGTTTGACTTGTTTTGTGGTTTTATTTGTCACTGTATTTTCATTTTTTTGGAGACTTCGAATGGTTCCTGGTTGTCTCCTTCCTATTATTCCTAAGCCCTATGCAATGAATGTGAAATGTCTTTGTAATGTAAACCATGAGCTATATTGCCCTTTGAGACTATGGGATAAGAGAGTTGGGGTCTTTGTGGAGGTAGGCAGTCAGGTCAAGTGAGTCATCTAAGGTCAGTGAGCTCAGGTCAGTGAGCTCAGGTCAGTCAGCTAAAGTCAGTTAGCTGTGGTTAGTCAGATGCCAAGATGAGAACTGCTGCCCCTCTGTCTGGTGATCATTAAAAATATTAATGGATATAAAAGATGTTGGCAGAAGGTAGATCTAAGGATATGTGAAGGAAGATCTGATGGATACTGCCTGTTATCAGATACACAGGGACTGCTACATACTAACTCTGTTGGGAGACAGTCTGCCAGAAGTCCCTGTGTATCTGCTAACAGGCAGTATTCATCAGACCTTCCTTCGCATATCCTTAGATCTACCTTCTGCCAACAAAAATAATTGGATATTTTTATAGCATTGTTTTGGAGTTGGAAGGGGCAGGGTACCACGTAATATAGTTAAATATAGTTGGTGATTTTAAATTTCGCCTATTTGAAGGGCTAGCTAGTCATATAGAAAATGGAAATGGCTCTAGGGAATAGAATAGAGAAACTTGACATGAGAAATCAGGTCAGGTAACATTTTTTTGGATCCCTCTTTCTGTTCACCTAGGAAAATGGCAGCAAAGCAGAAATTCTCAAAAATATGACCTAAGAACAAAACAAACCCAAAGATACTAATTGAAGCAGTGCAAAGGAACTTGAAACTACGGAACAGCAAACCTCAGAAGAGAATTACAATGAAAAGACACAGGCTTAGAATAGTGAATCTCAGGATGAATGATGACATAAACTCCAGAGATCATATTGAGAATAGGACTATAATTAATGTGATATTTTCTGCTGGAAAGGACAGACCATCTTATGGATAGGACAAGTGATACTGGAAAGATAGAAAAGTCTTGGGGACAGAAAGAGTTCTGTCATTCAGAGTTAGCAAAGAGAGGCTTGAGTATTGGGGAGGACACAGCACTTCCCACTTATACTATACAAGTAAGCAACTAATATCATAAACATCAGGAATTTCATATGCTAATTTTGCAAATAGAACTCAAAGACCCACTCTCAACAAGCTAATCAGTTTCATGGTAACAATAGAAATTTCAGTGAATTTGTAATTAATTTAGGCAATATGACAGTTTTAACAATAACTAAAATTTGTATTAAATATGCATGTAGTACATTTCAATTTTTATGTCCTCTTTCAGTTATTTAATAATATTCCACAGTTTTGTATGCATGGATATTGGAAAAATGATAGTTTAATTATTTTGTGTAAATCAGGTATTGTTTTTATGATGTTTTCGCTTTTTCTTCTGGATAGAAATTTAAGCGGTAACATGAGTAATAGTAGTTGGAGCTGATTTTCTTCTTTTGTTCCTGTTATAAGCAAGAAACACATTTATTCCTGCCACCACATTTATCCACTAGTATCTCCAGATGCAGGCTTGGAGACATTTGAGCAACAAATAGTGTGGTTTGAAAGCCTCCAGCAGTGCCTGGGAGAGCTGAATGATCCTCCACACTATAGGTTCTGAAAAGCATACTATCCATGGACCCTTACATCGAACCACTGATCCAATTGGCCAAGAATCCTGTGTGGGACCCTTGGAACTTCTAAGTACCACTTAGATATATACTCTCTCCAGTAAATATAAAAATATAACAGAAGGATATTTATCTGTAAGATGAATTTTTGTGCATATGTATGTTATGCTACACATGAAATGTAAGTAAACAAAATAATTCTTGTTAGTTTTTAAAATTTATTTTTGACACCATGCTTTATCATGCTTTATAATACTGTTTAAGGTTTCATACATACAACATTCCAACACCATTCCCTCCACTGTAGTGCCATCCTATCCCTTCCCATGTCTTCCATTCCTTCTCCCTCTCTCCCCACTTGGCAAGCATGAGTCTATAGAATAGTTTTAAGATTCTGAAGAATTTGGGAATTTATATGATTCCCTTAATACACTTCTTTATATAACACATATGAAAGAGGTCATTATGCATATCCCTGTCCAAGTGACTAAGTTCACACACCATGGTGCCTAACTCCATCTGTGTGGTGGAAAATTATATACTTTTACTTATTTTAGTAGTACTCCATTGTATGTTGGTGTGTGTATGACTTTTCATTTTATTATCTATCTATCTATCTATCTATCTATCTATCTATCTATCTATCTATCTATCTATCTATCTATCTATCTATCTATCTATCTATCTATCTATCTATCTGTCTGTCTGTCTGTCTGTCTGTCTGTCTGTCTGTCTGTCTGTCTGTCTGTCTGTCTGTCTGTCTATCTATCTGTCTATCCGTCTGTCTGTCTGTCTGTCTGTCTATCTATCTATCTATCTATCTATCTATCTATCTATCTGTCTGTCTGTCTGTCTGTCTGTCTGTCTGTCTATCTCTCTATCTGTCTGTCTATCTGTCTATCTATCTATCTATCTATCTATCTATCTATCTATCTATCTATCTATCTATCATCTATCTATTTATGTATTTACTCTTTGGATCACACTGGCAATGTTTAGAGGTTACTCCTGTCTCTGAGTTCAAGCATTACTCCTAGAAGTGCTCAGGGGACAATATGGGATGCGGCAGATCAAACCCAGGCTGGCCACTTTCAAGGCAAATGCCCTACCCTCTGTGTTATCTCTCTGCCCCCAACTTTTCATTTTATATTTTAGAAATATTGAAATGGTACTATACCAGCTGTGTATATATCATAACATCTTTTGGAATTTATACAAATGATGTATAATATTATTGATGATAGGTTTCATGTATGCAATGTCTTAGAAACTTACTCAGCACCACTGTCCACTCTTCACAATTTTCTCAATATCCCTCATCTTATACCCACTCATCCTCTTTTTCTTAAAAAGTTTAGTTAAGTGGTTCAGTTATTTTAGTTCTGTTTTCTTTTAATATTGTCCCTTACTATTTTTCTTCATATTCCATATATGTGAAAGATAGTTCTGCATCTGTTACTCTCCTAACTTATTTCATTCAGCATGATACTCTTCAGATTGATCCAGATAGCGTCATTTTTATCTGTTTCTATAGCCAAGGAGTATTCTGTTCTGACTATATACCACTGAGTCAACATTATAGGGCCAACGGGATGTCAGTGTGGCTACCTGGGCTCCCGGAAGTATGGGGGGTAGTAGAAGGTTGAGCCCCTTCTCTCTGAGACCTGAGACTTCTCAGTTCACAGAAGTACCTGGAATTAATATATTTTAGCTTAGTTAATATTCGAATCTAATTTAATATAATTTTAATTTAGGGGGAAATATAGTGATATACACAGTTATTCAAGACTAAGTTTAAATCATATAGTGTTCCAACACTTGTCCCTTCACTGGTGTACATTTTCTCAACAACAATTCTCCAACCATCCCGTCCCATTACAAACCTCCTCCTCTATGACAAATAATTTCCTTCTCTCTCTCTTCTTTTTGCAACATGGTCTTAAGTACTGATACCAAAATGTTATTATGTATATTTCTTTACCTACTTTCAACACTCACTATTTTCCAGAGTGATCATTTACAACCATGAGGGGCAAAGGACAGTAGTTAAGAAAGAGAGGCAAAAGATACACATGACAACCCTTTAATGTATGTTCTGTAATTCATAGTCTGGGGGGGAAGGAAAAGAGAAAGAGAGAGAAAGCGGAAAGAAATACAGAACCTGCCATGGAGCAGGGGCTGGGGGAGGGGAAGGGAACCAGGGACGTTGGTGGTGGGAGATGGGCAGCGGTGGCGGGATGGGTGCTGGAACACTGTATGACCAAAACCCAAATATGAACTTTTTAGTTGTATATCTTTGTAATTGTAAAAAAAAATTAAATTTTCAAATAGTAATTTACAGTCATTTTGTTTCAGAATTTCTCCTCCTTTGTTAAGCTGATTCATATGTACCTGATTTATTTGGGGGATGATGAATGCTGTTCTTTTATTATAAATTCCTCTCTTTTCCATTTCTTTGGATATAAAAAATGTCACAAAATTCTGCACATTAAATTTGTAGCCTGTTACTTCACTGTACAAGTTTATTGTTCCGAGTAGACTGATTTTATATACTTTGTACCAATCCACTTTAATGTATTGGTTTTGTTTCTAGTAGCTTTTGTGTGGACTCTTTATGGTCTTCTATTTATATTATCATGTAATCTACAAATAGTGATAGTTTTAGATTTTTTCTATTTGGATCCCTTTGACTTGTTTTGATTGCCTGATTGCTGTAACCAGGATTTCTACTGCATTGTTAAATGCAAGTTGAGAGAACGAAAATTCCTGAACTGTACATAATCTTGGAGGAAATTCCTTCATTCTTTCAAAATTTAGTATGATACTGGCTGTGTAGGCTTGTTATAGATGGTAATTAAACTCTTGCAGATTCTTTCCATCCCTATTTTGTTGGAGGATTTTTATCATGAATGGATGTTAGATCTTGTTAAATATTTTCTCTGTAACTAGATCACTAGGCATCCCATTGTTCATAGATTACCTCAAGCGGGCACCAGTAATATTTCCATTTGACCCTATCATGTGCCAGTGTAGTCCAATGGCATCTTCTTGCTTCAGGAATATGAAGAGTCTCAAACCGTTAATTCAGGGTCTTGAAGAAGTCAGATCATCTTGTAGGTGGGTGGCCACATGATCTTTTGACATCCCGTGGGATCCAGTCGGTAACGACTCTAGTCCAGCGGTCATCTCCAAATTGCATTACATTTCCAGTCCATCTGATTTTTTGATGCTTTGGCAAATGAGGCAGCATACCTGACTCTGGAACAGTGATGGAGGTCAGAACTCCAGATTCCTTCTCTCACTTGAGTGAGGCGTGATATTCCAAGCATAGCTATTTGGATTCCTCTTTGAGAGTTCCGAATAGCGGTTCTCATGATGCCTTCATAGGGCCCAGGTCTCTGAGGCTTATGATAATGCAGGGAGAAGGGTGGAGTCGAAGAGATGTTCCTGGAACCGAGGTTCTTTGTCCTTTTAGCTATTTCTTCAATGTTTTTGAAGGCATTCCAGCCACTCCTTTCCTTCTGTGTAGCTCAGGTTTTGGGTCTTTCATCAGGTTGAGTTCTAGATATAGGTACACATAACTAGGGCATTCAGAGATGTTTGTTCAATTGAGAGTGAATGGGGCCTCTGGAACTAGTTCAATTTTCATGAACATAGTTTTGCTGAGATTCAGTTGTAGAACTATCTTTCCACATTCTCTGTCAAAGTCAACCAGGATTTGTGCCGCTTGGCTAATATTTGGTGTTATTAGAATGATGTCATCAGCGAAGAGGAGGTGGTGTAATCGCGACTGTCTATCTTCTCTACCATTCCTTCCCATTCTAATTGTCGCATGATGTTCTTGAGGGTGGCGCTGAAGACTTTTGGTGAAATGGTAACACCCTGCTGGACCCCTCTTTTGACGTCAATGATCACTTCCTTGTAGAATGGCGAGATCCTGGTGGTGAATCCGTAATAGAGCTCACGAAGGATTTTGATGTACTGAGTTTGCATGCCCTGTTTAGCTAGGTCTTCCATAACAGCTTTGGTCTCCACAGAATCAATGGCTTTCTGTAAATAAATGAACATAAGACAGTGCTTGAACGCCCTACAAACCTCAATGAGCTTGGTTAAAGTGTGCATATGGTCGATTGTGCTGAATCCTTTTCAGAAGCCAGCTTGCTCGCTAGGTTATACTTCATCTAATATTCTGCCAATCCTGTACAGGATGACTCGAGTGAACAGCTTGTAGATGACGGAGAACAGGCAGATGGGGCGATAGTTGCCAATGTCGTGAATGTCTCCCTTTTTGAAAAGTAGAACTTTCTTGCTGGTTTTCCATTGGGAGGGCACCTTGCATTCAGACATGGAGTGTGTGAAGAGCCAAGCCAGTGTATTGATGAGTACTGATGGCAGATTCTTCAGTTCAGGTCTGACTTTTTTCTGTGTCTGGTGCTGTTCCTTCTTTAGTGACGAAACGGCATGTCATATTTCAGAAGGGAGAACATTGGGAATGACATATTTATCCTGCATAATTTTTATGTGGACAGGTGGACGTGGCTATCAAAGAGATCTGAGTAGATGTCATGGATAATCTTCTCCATTGCCTTTCTGGAAGATGTGATAGATCCATCAGGACATTGGAGGGCAGTCACCTTGGTCACCTACTTGGCAAAGGACAGGCAGGCATTGCGAATGCTTTTCCCGGCTTCTGCTGCATCTTCGAGTATTTCTGCTTTTCTCTCTTTGAGGTCTTCTTTTTCTCTGCACTTCTTTGCGAGCTTGGGCATTAGCATTTGTTGTCTGAAGCTTGCGCCTTGCCACGTTGGCAAATAAGCTCTAGAGTTTTAGAAGACTGGCATCCTTTTGTGGCTTTTTCTCTCTTGGCATTCTTCTCCCAATCATGGAGGTGCTGAACCAGTCGGTTGTATTCTTCATCGATGTCATAAGTGATGGTATCTTCCCATGTCGCCGCAATAATGCTGAGTTCCCAATTGCCAAAGAGTTGACAATTTTAGCTTTATCAATTTTATAATCATATAATTTTTATCTTTCCTTTTATTATTGTGTTGTATTGTGTTTCATTGATGTGTGCATGTTGAAACATCCTTGCATCGCTGATATGGATTTTACTTCATCATGGTGTATGATTTTTATGATATATTTTCTGATTCAGTTGACTAAGATTTTGTTAAGTATTTTTATATCAATATTCATTTGGGAGATTGGTATGATATTTTGTTTTCTATAAGTATTTTTCTATGCTTTGAGTATTAGTTTCATGTTATTTCAAAGAAGTTGTAGGAAGAATTCCTTTGTCTTCGATGTTTTGGAAGATCTCGAGGGGTTCCCGCAGCAAATCTTTTGCAGGTTTAATAGATCTAATTATAGTCCCTATAATAGATCTAATAGGACTTTTGTTTTTGGGGAGACACTTAATTAATGTTTTAATATCCTTACTTGCAATTGGTTTGTTTAGGCTTTCTACTTCCTCCTTGTTTAGACTTGGGAAATTACAAGGCTCTAAGAATCTGTCCATTTCTTATAAGTTCTCCAGCATTAGAAAAATTCATGTTTACATTTTTTATCAATAAAGCCTGCATTGCTATGAATTTCACCCCCTTAGTTCAGTTTACGATGTACCTTATAGATTCTTCTAGCTTGGGTCTACATTCTCATTAGATCAAGGAGTCTTTTCAATTCTTTACTGATTTTCTCTTTGATCAAATTATTGCTTAGCAGTGTTTTATTTAGCTTTCAAATGTTGGAAGTGTTCCCCATGTACTTTCTGTGATTAATCTCTACTTTTATGGTATTTTGGTCTGAGAAGGTACAGACCACAATTTCTATATTTGTACAATTTCTATATTTTTAAAAATTATGTATGTTTTAGTTGGTCCTTAATATGCGATCTATCCTGCAGAATGATCAGTGTGCATTAGAGAAGGATATGTGGTTGGGTGAGAGGATGTATATTTCTCTATACATGCAACATTCCTAGTTCTTTCAGCTCTTTCATCTAGGGCTTTTGTTTCTTTACTGATTTTCTGTCTAGTTATTCTGTCCAATGGGTAAAGTGGTGTGTTGAAGTCTCCTCCTACTATAGTAATTCAGTCAATGTGTTTCTTTATGTTTGTGTGGAGAAACTTTACTAACAAGTTCAAACAGAGGTTGAGAAAAATCTAGTACAAGTTCAAACTGAGGCTGAGAAAAATTTGAAACAAGTGTTTTCTGTAGGTGGAGTGGTGGTGGGTCTGCAGTTGATCAGTAGAAATCAACTACGTTCTAGAAACTCAGAAAGCGAATGCAAGAACAGAAATCAGTCAGACTTGCACATAACAACTGAGAAAAAGAGTCATGATTTTATCAAACAATTCTTTTATATGGGTGTAATGTTCAATAGAATTAGCGCTGACTAAGGGAGCAGACATGGGGATTGGGAGTGGGTGGGAAATGAGGGTCTCTGGTGGTGGTGGGGGAACACTGTTGGTGGAAATGTTGTCAAATGATGAATCTTTCTAACAAATGTACTATGAAAACTGTACTTTTGTAAATCACGAGGTTTAAATAAAGTTAAGATATTTAAAATTAATAAAATATAAATTAATGTGATATAGTGATTCAAACTTTTTTATACATTTTATTATACCATCGTGAGATATACAATTACAAAGATGTTCATGTTTAGGTTTCGGTCATACAGTGTTCCAGAACCATCCTTCAACCAGTGCCCATTTCACACCACCAATGTCCCTGATTCCCTCCCCCTCCCATAGCCTGCCTCTATATCAGGTTCTTTATCTCTTTTCTCTCTCTCCCTCTCTCTCTATCTGTATCTCTTCCTTTTCTTACATATCGTGTATTGTAATGCATACAATTAGAGGTTATCATGTGTATTTTTTGCCTGTATTTAATGCTCAGTTCTAGGTTGGTATTAGCACTTTTGACAATTTCCAGAAGGGAACAACACACTGTTCCCTTCTCTGTCTTACCTAACATCTTACTCCCACACGTTTGTGATAATTTCCACCTTTGACAAGGCCTCCTGATCCATGTTTCACCTAACCTTGGATATTGGTATCATTATATATATAATTATACCAATTATATATTTATATGTCATGTATACCAATTATATATATATATTTATATATGTCATGCAAATAAATGGAGTCATTCTATATTTGTCTTTTCCTTCGCTAATTTCAGTCAACATGATCCTCCCCATTCCATACATTTATAGCCAAATTTAATAACTTCATTTTTCCTAACAGCTGCATAGTGTTTCTTGTGTAGATGTACCACAGTTTCTTTATCCAATCATTCTTGACATCTACCTCCAACACCCAAAATGTCATTATGAAAAGACATTTTCACTACTGTGTTTGCCTATATTTGTCACAGCACTATTCACAACAGCTAAAATGTGGAAACAACTCAGATATCCAAACAGATATATATAAACAATGGAATATTACATGGCTAAATGAAAAGATGAAATCATTCAATTTATCACTTCATCAATGGAACTGGATTATATAATGTTGAGGGATCTAGTTAGTTAGAAGGAAAGGGAAATATATATATATATATATATATGTAATCTTCAAAGGTAGACGGGTTCTAGCCCTGGCCTACAACCCAACAGAGCCTCACAAGAAGCCAGAAGAACCCCCACACCATGAGGGCCGCCATTTTCAACATCCGACTCCACAACTCATCAGAGCTCCACCCAGAAGAAAAGCTGGTCTTTCTCAGTCTCTGAGGGCTGGAAAGCAGTTCATTAATAATTGAACAAGATGAGAGGCTACTACAAGAGTATCCCACCCACATGGCAGAGCCTGGCAAGCTACCCATGTTGTATTGATATGCCAAATACCAATAACAATTATAGACCTCATTCCCATGACCTGAAGGAATGGTTTGAGGCCCTCTCATGTTCCTGGAGCGAGCAGATGCCCTTGGCCTTTACTAGCATGTGACAGGATGTATGGAGATGTTACTGGTGCCTGCTCGAGCAAATCGATGAACAATAGGAAGACAAGTGAATCAAGTAATATAACAGATAAAATACTGCCAGAAGCAACAGAGCCTGAGAATTGATCTACAGAGTTTAGTTTACTATGGTGGGAAAGTTGGGGGAATATAAGGAGAATAGACCACTCTGAATATTGTGGTGTTGGAATATTGTATGCATGAATATATATATATATATATATATATATATATATACATATATATATATATTACTAAAAGTACTGCAAACCAAGTTTCCGAAAAATAAAAAAATATGCATTAAGGAGTTACCTATAGTAGTTTAGTTTATATCATGAAAAAATTCATATGGGAAATTCATGCTTTATGTTTTATCTATTAATATTGAAGAGGCCAGAGAAAGTTCAACGAGCTGAATAAATAATTTGCATGCAGATGATACAGGTTCAGTCCTCAGCACTGCATATAGTACTCACATAGCAATACTATATATAATATACTGCTTATAGCAACTCCTGAGGACTGCTGTCATGCGTGATCCCTCCCAATAAAATAATTAAATGACAAAGGTAAAAACAGAATAAATTTAAATAATAACAAAATATATTTGAATGTATAAATTATAATAAACTGACAGCAATATTAGAGAAAATAATAAATGCCTATAATAATTCCAGTTTGAAGGTTCAAAATGACTAAAATCATTTACATTTGAGAATCAATTGGGAGGTAAATTTATTCTGATGACTGTGTATTAATAAGGAAAGAACAAAGTCAAGGATGATTCTAGTCTTTTTTAGCAATAATCAAATACCTAGGAATCAACCTACCCAAATGTGTAAAGGACCTGTACAAAAGAAAACTACAAGACACTGCTCCAAGAGATAGAAGAGGACACAAGGAAGTGGAAACATATTCCCTGCTCATGGATGGGGGAGAATCAACAATGTCAAAATGGTAATACTCCCTAGAGCTCTGTACAGATTCAATGCAGTCCCTATAAGGATACCTAGAATGAAAATATTAAAATGTTCAGTTTCTTTTATGGGAGATAGGTTGAGCAAGAAAGTTGAAATTGCTTTCTAAATATTTTTTCTTTTAATTAAACATTTTATTATATCACTTTAAGATATACAATTACAACATTGTTTATGTTTGGAGGTTTCAGTCACATAGTGTTCCAGTACCCGCCCTCTACCAGTCCCCATTTCCCACCACCAATTCCCCAAATCCCTCCCTTCCCATAGCCTGCCTAAATGGCAGGTTCTTTTTTTAAATTTTTTTTATTATACCACCGTGAGACATACAATTACAAAGGTGTTCACAATTGATTCTTGGTAATACAATATTCCTGCACCCATCCTCTACCATATGCCCCATTTCTACCACCAATGTACCCAACCCCCCCCACCCACCCCCAGGCTGCCTCAACAGCAGGTAGCCCTGTTTCTTCTCTTTCTCTCTCTGTCTCTCTCTGTAATCTTCATCTCCCTCCCTCTTGTTTTACACATTGTGGCTAGCTCTGCAGATGTTTAGAGTTGAAAACTTAAGTCTCTTTGTGTATATTCAATGGTGAGTTTTAATCTGCCATCACCATCTCACACATTTAGTAAAACACTGGTATCTATTTATATATTATTAATGAATGCAGTCATTCTATATCTGTCCTTATCCGTCTGAATAATTTCACTCACCATGATAGTCTCCATGTCCAACCATTTGCAGGTAAATTTCATAATTTCATCTTTTCTGACAGCTGCATAGTATTCCATAGTGTAGATGAACCACAGTTTCTTTAGCCAGTCATCTGTTCTCGGGCACTTAGGTTGTTTTCAGATTCTAGCTATAGTGAATAGAGCAGAGATGAATAAAGAAGTACAGATAGTGCTTCTGCTATGTGATTTTTGGTCTCGCGGTATAATCCCAGGAGTGCTATTGCTGGATCAAATGGGAGCTCAATGTCTAATTTTCAGAGGAATGCACAAATTGTTTTCCAAAAGGGCTGGACCAGTCGGCACTCCCACCAACAGTGGATCAGAGTCCCTTTTTCCCCCACATCAACGCCAGCACCGGTTGTTCTTGCTGTTTTGGATGTGTGCCAGTCTCTGTGGGGTGAGATGGTACCTCATTGTTGTTTTGATTTGCATCTCCCTGATGATTAAAGATGAAGAGCACTTTTTCATATGCCTTTTTGGCCATTCAAATTTCTTCCTTTTTGGAAGCTTCTGTTCATTTCTTCTCCCCAGTTTTTGATGGGGTTGGCTGTTTTTTTCTTGTGAACAGCTACCAGTGCCTGATATATCCTGGATATTAAACCCTTGTCAGATGGGTATTGGGTGAATATCCTTTCCCACTCTGTGGATTGTCTTTGTATCTTGGTCACTGTTTCTTTTGAGGTGCAGACGCTTTTCAATTTTATACAATCCCATTTGTTTATCTTTGCTTCCATTTGCTTGGTCAGTGGTGTGTGGTCTTTAAAGATACTTTTTAGTTTCGATGTCATAGAGCGTTTCTCCTATGTTTTCTTCGATGTACCTTATAGATTCATGTCTGATGTTGAGATCTAGAATCCATTTTGATCTGACTTTTGTGCATGGAGTTAAAAGGAGGTCTAAGTTCATTTTTTTACACGTAGCTGCCCAGATTTCCCAGCACCATTTGTTGAGGAGGCTTTCTTTGCTCCACTTAAATTTTTTTGCTCCTTTATCAAAGATTAAGTGGTTGTATATTTGAGAGTGTGTTTCAGGATATTCAGTTCTATTCCATAGCTCTACTGGTCTGTCTCTATACCAATACCACACTGTTTTAATTACAACTGCTCTGTAGTAGAACTTGAGGTTGGGGAAAGTGATACCTCCCATCTTCTTTTTCCCAAGGATTGCTTTAGCTATTCGTGGGGCTTTATTATTGCATACAAATTTCAGGAGTGTTTGTTCAATTTCTTTTGAAGAATATCATGGGTATCTTTATAGGGACAGCATTGAATCTGTATAAAGATCTAGGGAGTATTACCATTTTGATAATGTTAATCCTTCCGATCCATGAGCAAGGGAATGTGTCTCCATTTCTTCAGGTCTTCTTTATTTCCTGAAGTAACGTTTTGTAGTTTTCTTTGTAGAGATCCTTTACATTCTTTGTCAAACTGATTCTTAGGTATTTGACTTTTGCGGCACAATTGTGAATGGGATAGTTTCTTTAATGTCCCTTTCTTCTCTTTCGCTGTTTGCATATAGGAAGGCCATTGACTTTTTGGGTATTGATTTTTTACCCTGCCACTCCACTCTACTATAGGAATATATTATTTCTAGGAGCCTCTTTGTAGAGAGTTTAGGGTTTTCCAGGTATAATATCATGTCATCTGCAAATAATAACAACTTGGCTTCTTCCCTTCCTATTTGGATGCCCTTAATGTCTTTTTCTTCCCTGATTGCTATGGCAAGTACTTCCAATACTATATTGAATAGAAGTGGTGAGAGTGGGCAGCCTTGTCTTGTCCCTGATCTTAAGGGAAGGCTTTCAGTTTTTCCCCATTGAGAATGATGCTCGCTGTGGGCTTGTAGTAGATGGCCTGGATTATCTTGAGGGAAGGTTCCTTAAATCCCCATTTTACGGAGAGCTTTCATTATGAACTGGTCTTGAATCTTGTCAAATGCCTTCTCTGCATCTATTGATATGATCACATGTTTTCCCATTTTTCTTTTTGTTGATATGATGTATTATGCTGATTGACTTGAGGATGTTTAACCATCCTTGCATTCCCCCGGATGAATCCCACTTGGTCATGGTGTATAATCTTTTTTGATGACTCTTTGGATTCTATTTGCTAGTATTTTGTTGAAGATCTTAGGATCTGTATTCATCAGGGAGATTGGTCTGTAGTTTTCCTTTTTTTGTGGCATCTTTGTCTGCTTTGGGTATCAGGGTGATGTGTGCCTCGTAAAAGTTATTTGGGAGTGTTTCTGTTTCTTCAACTTGTCGGAAGAGCTTAAAAAAGAATTGGGGAGTAGGTCCTCTTTAAAAGTTTTGTAGGAATTCACTGGTGAATCCATCTGGACCTGGGCTTTTGTGTTTGTGGAGTCTTTTGATTACCGATTCCATCTCCTCGATGGAGATAGGTTTGTCGAGG